>JAAXNX010001004.1:0-20836 GCA_036491905.1 Folsomia manolachei
AATATCAACTTTGTTTTGTAAAAACACTAATAATTAAAGTTTCGAAAAATGAGGATAATTCTTGTTACTGAAACGATGCAAAAATTGTTGATACCATGGTATCCCCAGTTAAATATCGAGAGGTTTTAATTAATTTCTGGAGTTGGTACTCGAGTCCAGGGACGAGGTACCAATGAATTTAAAAATGAGCTTTTGATTTGAAACTCAGTCATTTGTCGGAACATTGTAGAGAAGCCAGTTGTCAAGGAATATTGGGCGACAATATCCTCCTTCTCAGTTTCCATACCAACATGGCGTGGCGTCTTTATTTTAACATGTTTTTTTAACAGGTCAATTTACAGGACAGCACCAGCCGTGGCTCCACCCCAAGTACCCAGCCATTATGCACCCAATTATCCCATGGGCCATCCAAAACGACAAAATTCGCAAATTGAGCAAAGAGGATATACAACCTTACCTCTTCAAACGGCTCATCCTCAATTGCAAGCTTCGCAAAATCAAGTTCCTTTGCAATCTTCAATTCCTTTTCGTCAACGGGATATTCAGCCCATGTCACATCAACAAATTATTTACGCTGAAAATAAAAGTGAGTTCTCTTTAAACTTTTTTCTTGAAAATTCTCTTATAAATTGGTTAATTTCTTATGTCCCAAAGGTTTGGGTATTGTAACGGGACCAGCTTCGCCACCTCTTCCGCCTCCACCAGTGGATCATGATGATGGACCTTCCCTAGTTCCAAAAGCTTATATTGAGAAGGTTATCGCAGTGTACGATTATACTGCGGAACGAGAAGATGAACTAAGGTAACTTAAGAAAATTTTTAATATATTTAATAGTATATATTTATAGTATATTTACCAAGAGATTGAACTTACAATACGCTCTTCAAAATGGTACATACAATGTGAATAATTTATTGTTACTGCCATTTTTCAGCTTCCAGGAAAATTCACTAATTTACGTTCTCAAGAAGAATGATGATGGGTGGTGGGAGGGTGTGCTCAATGGAGTTACTGGGCTTTTCCCAGGTAGGAAATAATTTGTCTATACAGTTCAAGGCTTTGAAGAGCAAAGTAATTAATTTTGTTTTTTTTTCACAGGCAATTATGTCGAGTCTTGTGGTCACTAGATTCGTTCTCAAGTGTCAATTTTTTACCCATTTGCCATTTATGTATTTTAATGCCTGCATTCATACATAGGCTTCATGAACAAATTTCTACCATTACTTTTCCCATTTTGTATTTCCTGCTTGTAATTTTTTGTGAATAAAACAACTTTGAATATTTCGGATCCAATCTTCCCTTGAATTAAAAGTTGTGCATTATCATACAATCAAATATCGTGCATACCATAGTTGAAGTACTACATAATGACTTTATTCAGGAGAAATTGTATATAATCACATTGTCAACTCCTCCCAAGAACCTTGTGGGTGGGTGAATGGATATTTAACTTTTGGTATGTACAACAACATTCTTCTCATATTGCTATTATCTGTCTATTACAATTTTACAATAAGCGATAAGATTTAGGGTAGCTGACGAATATTTTAAGAAGGGCCAAATTGATTTATTTCTTTTTTAGCTGATGGCGGACCAGGAGAAAGGGAACGGAAAATCCGGAACCCAACCACATCCCCATGTACAAAGCTAATTTGTAACGGTTTCCAATCCCGAATGGCAAATTCTGTAAGAAATAAAAAAAAAGAATTGTTTTAGTAAAATTAAGCAATTTAAACGTTATCTTTAGAGTTTTCTCATCACACAAAGTCTTTAAAGGAGTGTAAATGAACGTACCCCTCCAGGAACACCTCCAATATCGTGATGACCTCCACTTTGTCGGGTCGCTGAGGTCATTAGCGACCTGCTAAAGTTTATAGCTCTGCGAGCAACAATCATTTTAAATGATTTTAAGAATATTCTTGAATTATTAAGGGTTCAAGCAGAGCAAAAGTTGTATAAATGCTTTTTACAATGCTGCTTAAAGACGAGATATATGTATATCTGTAGATTCTCGTTTTAACGCAGTCTAATGTTATAAAGGAANCAATGCTGCTTAAAGACGAGATATATGTATATCTGTAGATTCTCGTTTTAACGCAGTCTAATGTTATAAAGGAAGCGAGTGGTGGTGGTGGTCTCGTAAAGAGCAAGTCTTGTGATTCTTTGGCTGGGGTGTATAAAATGAAATGTTGTAGTTTCAGTGTGATTTACCATTATGTAGCTTATTAGTCCTGGTTTGAACTACATGAAAAGTTATCCAAAAGTTGGTAAAAATTCCTAGAAAATTACTATGCAATGGTATTCAAGACAAATTTGTAAGGAGAAAGCAATGGATATAGCCATAGTACTGAACAAAGTGCCCATCATTAATATGCAATGGTTGAATTGCCGATTTTAGCTTTTGTTTAGGGCTGGTGATCTGCAGACAGGCATTTCATGCCATTTGCAATTAAACAATTTTGAGTTAAGTTTTTAAACTGACTACACATGGGAAGTAACAAATGAAACGGAAACTGGATAGAAATGTCCAGCTTTTGGATTACGATGAACTGTTAATCCACTTGAAAATATCAGGAGGATGTTTTATGCAGACTGCAGTAACATTTAATTACGATGTGATAATGATCCTCGCGTTTCACGACGGTAATTTACTTCGAATATAAACAGTTTGCATTTATTGTTCTTATACTTATTACGAGCGGTGATATATATGAATGTAATTATTATTAAAGTAGTTGTACATATTAGATCTATTTGTCTAAGACTACAATGCAATCCTAAAATATGATAACCCAAATAGGACATTGCATTGTTGGCTCTCCGTTAAAGCTAGATAAGATAAGTCATAAAGTACTAGTTGGTAATACTAATTATTACATATTTTCCAACTAAAATCAGTACTGAATATCAAACTAAGTTTACATACTTATAACTGCAGGTTTTGTAAAATTGTAATTGGTTGTAGGTGGTATGAAGGGACTATCACTGGAGATTTTAGTTGCATACATATGTTTCTTCCTTCAATGTCTGTGTCTAGCTGGACAATTTTTTTGAAGATAACGTATGGATTTGTGTAACATAAACTAATGAGAATTTTTAACAAAACAGGCTGGGAATTGAATGCTAGTCACTTTGAAGTCGGTCATATTTTGAATGGTACTAGTATTTACTGTGCGAAGCATTAGTTAGTAAAAATAAATAAAAATGACGCCAGATAGTATTTAACGTATCCAGATTCAGTATGGAAGACAGAAGTTACAACTTTCCGCTTAAAACTAGTCAGAAATTAAATACCAACGTTCTTCTGCATATTAGATGTCGTATGTACTAAAAATTGTACAGACCAATTTACATTTTGCAAATGATCCATTAAATAAATTATCCGAATAAAATAAATATGTAAACTATTTATGAGCCACGATATTAAACATACCCTGGTACAAATCATTGTGCCACATGAACTAGCTTAGTTTTAGGAACAATTTAATCAAAACGACCTGGCTTTTTTTGGATGGTCAATGGTTTTATCTAGTACATAAATTCGACTTTTTAACTTCGGCGATTGATGTTTATTAATGAGAAACCCCGTCATTTTCATTCAATTTACCGTCTTTATTTTTAAAAAAGAAAGTCAAACGGAAACCAGTAATAATGTTAATTATTGGAATTTGTAATGTATAGAGATCCTGGACCAAGTTGCAGTTTTGTAATAAAATAAAATGCGACTCTGGTGCTAATTGTATCAAGGGTTTCATTGTAAATTAGTGAGTACTTCAACCATTTCATCGCTATATTGTTTTAATTGAGTAATAATAATTAATAATAATAGTAATAAACGTATACTCTAAATTATAAAAACTAAACTACTTTGTAATACATCACAAGAAATGGATCACTAATCGCCCGTTTGAGTGAAGCAAACCATGGCGTGTGGTATAATATGGTGCAACAAATCATTTAATTATTATTCTACTCCTAAAATTTCTACTACATACGGATTTTTCATTACAGAATTTATCATAAAAACTACAACCAATTCCATACGTCTCTCCGGATTACTTAATACCTGCAGAAAAAAATCTTCGTGTACGAGAACTTGCAAATGATTGAACCTTTGATTGAAAAATCTCTACAAAATCACGAAATTTTCGACATTAATAGGTAGTAAGTAAATGGTATTAACTCTAAAATGCTAAATTGTCTTTAATGCACACTATTTTTCATATTTTTGGTTGCTGTAATTGAGACCTTTGATTTCGTTGGTGGACATGAGAGTGATATATAGAAAACGCTGATAGTAGCAGTCGCAGCTTATTTTTAGGCTTTTTTTTTATAGCTGAATGGGTTCATGTCTCTAGATCTGATTCCGGCCGACATATATGCATACCTTTACAAGGACAGTAATTTCTAAAGTTTGGCACAATTTGCATAATCAATTCCTGTTATTTTTACACGCGGTAGGATGATATTACATTCAAACAGATTTACATTTTGGAATTTAGAAGGAATTATAATATGTCCATTACATAACAGAAATTTGACGTCTTTTGTCTAAATTGTAGCCAGATTGAGATAGAATTTGACAGGAATAATACGCTAAACCAATGTAATATGTCTATACTTTCAAAGTTTCTAATAATTAATAACATAGCAAATGATTGATGTGAGTTAAAGCGACATGGTTATACGTGTAAATTATTTTTGAAATTAATCCGGACATTATCTCACAAACGGCATGCGCTCGCTGTGACCGAACGATCGCATTTTAATTAAATAATTACTTCTTTCTTTATATTATCGACAGTGTTCTGAACAAGAGATGCACATATTTACTATTACTCCCTTATCCTGTTATACAACTAATAATCTGATGCGTTATTTGCGTAATACATACATTCAACATCAGCATCACTATCATCCGCATAAGTCTAAATTGTATTTCTCTATGATATTTTGTTGGATAAAAATATTTTCTATAATACGCAGACTTGTTTTAATTCAATGTCTTGGTGAGAGCGGTGGAGGATGTATGCTCGGTGTAAGGAAGGAAGGATATGAGGAGGCCACACCCACAGTTTCCGTCATCCCTGCCGTCGTCGCGGTTTGCATATAGAATTGTACATGGGCTGGCAATAACCTTGCCGCAGCCGCAGCCGCGGCAGCATTACTACTTTCCGTTTGTTGAGCATGAGTTGCTGCCTCTCCACCACTAATTTGTGAAGAACTTGCGGAACTTGATAAGTGCGGAGTTCCAGGGAAGGAGTATGGAGAAGGAGGATACCGATTTCTGGAACTATTAGAGCTAAGATAGAAGGAGGGGTAATGCATGGAGAGATGCATTGGTGGAGGATGACCATGCAGGTTGGGATTATGAGCCTGAGGCAAGGGGAATGGGGACGCGTGGAAATTAGGATTATTGAACCCAGAACTGGTTGAACCAGGAGCATTTGGATTTTGAAAATGACCCTGTGCTGAGGTTGATGTGGAAGATGAGGATGTGGAGGAGGAGGAAGAGGATGATTGATTCTGATTAAAATTCCCATTTGAAGATGGATTATTTCGGGATTGGTTTGGATTTGAGGAGGCTGCCGAGGATGCCGCGGCCGCTGCGGCACTTAGTAAGTTTTGATAAGGATTTTGGGCAGGATTTGGTGGGTCTGAAATTTAAAATAGAGTTTGATAAGTGTTTGTCTCCCATTTGAACAGGAAGCGCTTTCGCTACGGATTGTTAAATTACTTAGGAAGTGACTCTGGCCCCCAGGTGGACGAAAGTTTGGCATTCCATACATTGGAGAACCCTGGTTCTGTGAGGAACTTGTCACGTTTGGACAGAAAATCATTGCTTGAGGTGGATTGCTTGGAGCAGATCGTCGTCGACTTTGTGAAGATGATGAGGAGGAAGAAGAAGAGATCACACTCATGGACACTGGTCCTTGTCCTGAGGAGGAGGTTGAGGGCACAGAGGCAGCCGTGGGGAATACTGGTCGAAAAGGTTGTTGATGCTGACTACTCAAACGCCTGAGAAAGAAGAAAGTGATACCAAAAATATAATTCTGTTACACAGAAAATGCTTGCCATGTTTAAAAATCACACATAATTTAATTAAACATGACTTACTCTAGCTTTTTCTTGACGGAGTCATTTTGATTTCTGAGTTCAGAAATCAACTTTTGTGATTCTTCTGCCTTCTTTTCCATTTCTGACTTGTGTTTGGCAAACCGTTTTTCCAAAGTGGTCATCGTTTTGAGAAGCTTTGTTTTGGACTTCCTTTCCTTGTCCAGCATCGCTTTCCAGGTGGACTGAGGGGATGAAAGTAATGAAAGGTCAGCCTCATGATCTCTTTTCAGTTGCTCGATCTCAGACAACTTGAGGGCATAATCAAACCTATTAGAAAAAGGGAAAAATAAACACAAAGAATCAATACAAGTAAAATTCAGTCGGAAAGTAGAAATCAGGGCAAATATACATCCATTCCAATGGTCCACCCATCTTCCATCCCCAATCTTTTTGAGCTTGGGAATGAATGTTTCCTGGTTCTTCCCATTCTATATTCTTTTATTTTACCTTTTACCCATACCTATACTTTTACCTATGCCTTAGTTTGGTTTAGTTTCTCATTCTCTTGAAGAAAGAAGAATGACAGAAAAAAGAGAGAAAAATGGTCCCTTTCTTTAAAAGCAATAACTTGCATCGCAACCAAAGGGCCCGTCCGTAATGTAATGGACGAGTTCATTGTGTAGTCATAAAGGGTACTAACTGACTAGGATAGTGATGCATTGAAGCACTTGGAAACAGCCCAGCCAACCAATACCCATTATCCTCAGACATCACAATTTCACGTCAGGTGGGTACTGCAAGTCTAAGTGCATGCATTTTATTTCATTTCACAGGGAAGGGGAAGTGAAATAAGGGAAGGCATCCAATCCAAAGAAAAACTAAACAAAGTGAGTAAGGTTCCTTCCTTTTAGCTGGCTGGGACTTTTATTAAGGACGACCAAAGGGCACCTTCCTTAATTCTTCATCTTTTCCCTTCTCAACCTCAACATATCTCTTCTTCTCTCTCCCTTCTCCTTTCCAAGGTTTGAGTTTCATCAGGCCCTGAGGTGCCCATGTCCACTGGCCGTCATTCACCATTCCTTCTAGGACTTGGCTGTAAAACTCAGCTTCAGCGCAGAAGAAGAAATAGGAGAGGAGCTGGGAGAGCTGTGGGGCTTAGTTTTGGAGAAGAGAGAAGGAAAGCAAAAAGTAACACGGCCATGGAAAATGATAACACACACTGAACTGCCTTTAGTTTGTAGGATATTATATTCTAGATGTGGCTGTGGCGTGGATACTCCTTCGGTCCCACTTTTTACTGTCATTCCGCCATCATGATATTTTTAAAATGACGAAGAATGTCTTGGTGGTAGATTGAGGAAGGTAGGAGCATTTATAATTTTGGAGGAAATTGGAAGAATAATACATCCTCAAAGAACAAAATAGGGAACTTGATGATTCTGAGATTTAAATATTTCATGAACTTCCAATGAGAGCACGAAGTTGCACACAGCGAAAAACAAACGGCGCAGTGGTGGCATTTAGAATTTCTCTGAAGTTTGTTAAAACGTGCAAATTATAAAGAAATTACAAAAATTGTTGATTGTTGAAAGTTCAAATACTTCAAACGAAACAGAAAAGGAAATCGATGGATTGGATGGATTCGGATTGGTTGTATGAAATGAAAATTGGAGTATTACGAGAACTTACTTTAAGGATTCATGAGCTAGTTGTTCCTCTCCGTGTTTTGCTCGATATTCGTCTAGTTTGGACCTCCATTGACTAATTTCTTTGTCCATCCGACTGGATTTGGCTTGGTTAAACTTGGCTGCGATTTCTTCAGTCTCTGTGAAATTTCAGGTGGAATTAAAAATATGTTTTTGGTTGTATAGCTCATTCCAGTCGGTTTACAATAATTTAGTTATTCAACTTCTCATACCTTCATCCTCGGATGGGAATATCCTGAGTACATCATTCTGTGTGACGATAGCACTGCAGTATGGGCATTCGTAGTTGGTACTGGAATTTCAAAAATTATAGATTTTAGTATTTTCATAAGAATTTATGTCTATTTTATTTGTTAAAAGCAACTACCTCTCCGTATTATGGTATTTACCAGTTTTCTATTGAATTTACAATCAGTAACTAACTTTTTTATAATGGGAGCCAGTTTGTTCTGTTTCATGTAGTCAGTTTAGCAAAAGTTTAGCTAACATTATGATATGGAATTCATGATTCATATACATGTGATAGCTAAGCCCGATATGAATGAAGAATTAAATGTTCTTCTCCTAACCTGGCCTGTTGGTGTAGTGTCACTCAGCCTGGGTAACTGTTCATTTATTTTGTGGACACATTTCCCTTAAGAAATTGTTCACTCACATCACAGATGGATGAGAGAGAGAGAGCAATTAATTTTTTTTTCTTGGCCATTGGGAAACATTTGTGGAAACCGGAATGCAATGCTAGTTGTGCATAAAAAATACAATGCAATGCAATTTATGTCCTCCCTGCCTGCCCTCCCTGCGTAACGTATCTAGCCAACATACTGCATACGCGTCGATCATTAATAAATCCCCTTTGCCACGCAGAAAACTCCGAGAAACCCGAATGCGCGGAACTAAACCAACGAACGGGAAGTAGAAGTAGGGTGGCCTGGCTCTGGTGCTAGTTCTTGGCCATGGCGAACAGTCTGGATAATTAACATAAAGCCCTGGCCCTGCCTAGGCTAGCCTTGGGTTTGTACTTGTATTCTACAGCATGTATGTATGTGTCGTAGTTGGTAGGAATTATTGTAAAATGGAAATCCATACAATCCTATCCAAGACAGAAAACCTTATAAATGTCTCCACATTTGATCAGTTTTCTCTCCATATTGACATTCAACATTAATTGCAAAATGAATTTTGTAGTAGCAAATTCTACTTTAGACAAAGTAATGGAAAAGGTCTAAATTTTACATAAGGCTTCTAACTTGCTTTCCCTTGCCTTTGTTGATGAATGCTGAATGTCATAAGAAATTTAATTGTATTTAAATGGGTGGAAATATATTCTGTATGTATTTTAGTTCTATGTACTGCTTTCTCCCTAGCACCCGGGACATAGTACATCCGCTCCATCCATCAGGCCAGGCTAGTCATTTATAATTACTTGATGAGGAAAATGGGAATGAGAGAGTAGAAGTTACATTTTTAATGAAAGTTGGGGTGGGGTGTTTAGATGATAAATAATATGTTGCATCGTTGGTAGGGTGAGAGAATGGGAAGGCCTGGCTAGAGAAAGCGGTAGGGACGACATAGAACAAGACGAAGTGATAAGGTTCAATAATTCACTTTAGAGTTTTCACAACTGCAGTCATTCTATGTACTTGGATAGCAGGAGCTCATTTCATGTAATTTCTGCAATACAATGGACCATGTTGTGCAATGATTTAATATTAATTCCAGGAAACCTTACTATTTAATTGACTCTGACTACTTTCCAATGCCTTAAATGGTTTGTGCAGAAGAGTATGAGCTATGTATGCTATAAGGGTTGGTGTGGGATGGGATGAATGCTGGCTTGAAATGGGATGGATCATGGATCGGATGGAAAAGGACATGAGTCATTCCGTCGTTTAATACTTTCCAGGCAAACGTGCATTGGGTTTTCTCATGACAATATTTTCCTTCATGTTCCAAAGCGATCTACCCAGCATCGAGGTATAATTGTGCAACTCCTTAAATTGCCATTTGGAATGGAAACGAACTTCCAGTTTCTTCCAAATATCCGTTATTTAATGGCAGTCAGTACAACACATTATCTGAGAAAATTGTTGTACAGGGCTAAATTTAACTTGGTGCAATATTTTATAATATTCCTTGTCCTCCTACCCTGCTACTGCCGTTGATGAGGCAGTGCTGATGGGGAAGAATGGCATGGCATTGAATAAAGCAATAGAACAAAAAGGTCACGACCGACCCTGGCCCCAGCTTTAAGGAAAATTTGAAGTGAACAATAACTGAAGCTATGCCTGTACAAGTATTCACATCAACCCACACTTCTCGACTCGAGTGCTGGTTGGGTTAGTGAATAGTGGTTCAGCCGAGGTCACAGGTTTACTACTATTTTATATTACCATGCATGCAGGGAGAGAGAAACAATATTATTGTTGTTTCCCCGTCCGTGCTAGGTAAGGCATAACTGAGCTGGTCACTTAACTGGTTTACTGTTTATAACATAACTGCTTGAAAAAACTGGTCCACCTATCCGGCCGTGCTGATTTTGCTGATTGTGTCCATGAGGCATGCCATTTCTTTTAACGTGTTGGCCATGCCTTTTAAACTTACTCAACTAATATAACCGACCTAAGGAACATCTGGTGCTATTTTATTTCGTTAATACTGATGAGACTACTTTACTGTACTCCATTCCATCCTTGGTCTGGGTTGGTCAATGACTCGGTTCGATTCCAGTTCAGTTCTTAAAGTGGACTATGAAGTAAACCAGCTTCTGGTAAAACAGCTAGATTATGCAATGAAAGACAAGGCGAGGTCCATGCAAATATGCAATTGCAAGAAGCAACACACTCTTTTACTTTAATTAAAGGAGGCAGCTCAGTAACTTCCTAAATTATCAAAATATTCTGGTATCCATTCATCTGCTTGGTTCACATGGATGAGGGTGCAGGTGGGGTGAGGCAGAGATAGCAAATATAATGTGTATTAAGCAGCTATCTAATTTAGACAGAGAAACGTAATTAAATACCAACACTTTATAGACTTTACTGTCTCTAAATCGTGGGTTTACGTAGGTGTTTTGTTCCCACTTTATCCATATATTGCATGCAAGGCAACGACGCATTGCAAAAAAATGCAAATGCCAGCCAGCCAAGCAAACAACAGCTACGTATGCAATATGAGGGAGAGTAGAGGGTGAGACAAAGGAAGGAACAAAGGGAGCAAATTAATTTCACCGATCCCAAAGATACCCGAACCAACACAGTCATAGAAATGTGCACGAGTATCCTGAATGAGACAAGTTTTTCTTCCTTGGTTTAATAAACTTACTGTGCGACATCCACCTTGCGCCGAAACCATTCCACTGTAAATAAAAAACAGGCATTGATTAGTTAAACACAATTGAGATCATTCAACAATAATTAAAATAGATGAATAAGTAAAAAAGGATTGACTTACTAAGACAATGAAGATGGTATAAGTGGCCACATTTTGTGGCGATGACATCCACCTGACCTGGACCATGCCCATCCGGGCGATTGGTTAGGAGGTCTCTGCAAACGATGCAAATGAAACTCATGACGACTTCCGGTGCAGTTTGTAATAATGTGCGTGGATTTTGATTTGTGTGACCTTCGGGCCGTCCGTTCACTGCCGAGCACTTTTTTTTACACAATTGAAATTGAACTCTTTACACTGCACTACAACTAAACTCCAATATGCTTAGCACACTGGTTGCCTTTAGCTTATATCAAATGTATGCTTTCACAACCCTCACTGGTTTTTTTGGGTTCCCATTTAATCATCCATCCATCCCATCCTTGCTCACTGGCTTCACGTTCACTTGAATGTTATCAATCCCCGACTGGGCTTATACGTACTCAACTCACCCACGCCGACGCCACAGTCAAACTGCACGGTACGTCAAAGTACAATTCATATGAATTTCTGAGACCTAGGTAGATATTGACCATAGGGAAAGCGTCATTGGTTGGGTTGAATTTCTGGATTCTAAATTTTTTCCAGCTACGCAAATATTCTTGTAAATTGATTGATTTGATATTAAATCTGGTCGATGAATGATTGGGAAGACGTTGTAGTAGCAAGACAAGGATTTATAATAAGGTTAGTCGATCTAGTTGAACACAATGGTGGGTGGGTTAGTTTGGTCTTTGGAAAGTGTTGGGGTATATTTTATAACTTGGTCGCCGTCCTCAGTAGGGTGGACCATCGATCGGATGCTTCCTTCTTCTTCCACCACTATGCACTCCTCCGGACTGAGTCTGTAAGTTGGGCTCTATAACCAGGATTCTTGGTCCTATGCACTTTTTGGTCTTGGTTTTTGGTGGATGGATGGAAAATGTTAGTGAATGCGAACTGTGGCGTTGGAAAGAACTGACTACTATTCATATTTCACTATTTAACCAGACTTGCCAAGTGCTACCATGCCATAAGCAACCTCATTGCATTGCATTGTCTCACTTCACTAATTTCCTCCCAATACACTTGAATTCAATCTGAGTCAGTACTTTGCAATGTAGCGCAGGCTTTATGGTTTGGTACTTTGGAAAAACGAACGCCAAGGGAATATCTCCAAGAATAGTGGTAATATTATAGTAAGATACTTGTGTCTATTTCCTACTAACTACTAGTCTGGGCATGGGCACAAACGTAATGTGGAGCAGTCCAGAGAAAATGAGGATGACGACGGGAGGACCATTAATATTTAGATTTGGATTGGACTCGCGGATTTCACTTTTCTTCTTCCAGCTGCACCAGGCACAAATATCTGTAACCAATCCAACTCTTATTGCTTCACTTTACTGTAGTCTACTTTGCCTTGTTGTAATATAATTCCTAATATCTCGAGCACAGCTCAGTTTACTCTGACATGGTTGCAATAAAATTCATTTGATAACTGAGTCCAAAAACCAAGCTTGCACTGGGTACACGATACCACAACTCGAATTAGCTTCACTGTTTTTCTCTCACTCTGCACAATATAATAAGCATACACGTCTAATTGTAATATTCTCCGTAGTTGAAGTTCTATGTGGTGGTTAAGTTACCATTGGTCTGGTGGCAAGCTATTTGGAAGGTTTAGGTTCAGTCAGTAATGGTGGAGGTTTGCTGGATATTTTATTCCTCTGTTCACTCACATTACATTTACACAAGAGCATAAAAGCATACCAATTTTTTCTTACTATCTCCTTGTTCAGATATTATACGTCGTGCTAAAGGTTCAATTGTACAGCACAGTAATATCCCATGAGCGCACAGTGAGTAAGCATTCAATTCATGCAGAATATGAATGAACAAAGAGGACTTTTCCAGATACGTTTCACTTAAATACTTGCTTTATGCAATTTTTTTGGCAATGATAATGTTTCAAAATTTTGTCTTCCAAACTGCACTGAAAGTTTCCGAAAGTTTCTGAGAACTCTTGAGGAATCAGGCAGGGAGAGAAGAGGGGGACTTTGAAATTTCTTGTGTAAATTCACCCTTCCTTCCTTCTTGGCTCTATATAATTCCCTTTCCTCTCTGCAACTCACTCTCCAATCCAATTACATGGGAATTACAGAGGCAGTCTGTGTTATACTATACACCACACCAACCAACCACATCTCTCTCTCTCCTTACAGACTTGAAATACGTCTTCTGTAAGACTTGGCTGAATTTGAAACTCTCAACCACCGTCCTTTCGCTCTCGTCGACCTCAAGTTGTAAACTGCAGCAATAGAACGAAAAGCTTTGCTTTTAGTATAAACCCAGCCTTGTCTTCCCTTCCCTTCCTCTTTTTACACACAGAGACAGACAGACATTGAACATAGTGAAGGAGAGTGAAGTTAAAGTAAAGTAAGGGCTATAGTATAAAGAGTAAAGTATAAACCCAGTCAGTCAGTAGGATGCATCGAGGGGGAATGGAATTTCTTTCTTCCGATGGTCGTCGTAGTGGATGGATGGATGGTAGTGCATAGTAATGGCAATGGCAGTAGGCGATGTGATGTCTTTAATATGTATCTCTCTAGGAGTAAAGTAAAGGCGAAGGCTACAAAACAGGACACAAAAACTGACTTTGACTGAATCCATAAAGCCAAATGCAAAACGCCTTTCGCAAGTCCAATGTCGAATTCACTTGCTGTGCCTGTAGATCTGTCCTAAATAGTGTTATGCTATGATTTGCTAGTTATGGTATGGCTGGCTAGTTAGTTAGTTTTAGCTGTGGATTCATGATGATGAGGTAACAATCACATCACGAGTTATGACGAGACAAATCCACCAAAGAATGCAAAACGTGGTTTATGAAATCAATTTCACCAGCATCGGCAGTATGAGTGGAAACTGAGATATAAGTACGACTTTTTGTGCTTCTTAGTCAAAATCAAGGCCCTTTTTCTATTCTTCTAGTTACAACTAGCATTGATAGGTTTTTGGTAGTTTGGTCCTGAGCTCCTTTGTAAATAAAGGAGGAAGAAACAAGGAACGGGCAAAGAAGGACTCCCGTTAATGGTCACCCTATACTTGGAACAGACTCACTCTCTGGTTATAGATATTATGGTTGTAAAGAAAAGGATCGAAACGAGGTCTGGATTAAAGGGACCCCCAGCCCTAGATTGAGTTTCTGTAACTAACTGCACTTGTACTTTTTCTTTCTTTATTATTAAGAAAATATTTCAGTGCTAGCTTTAATATCTGCAACTTCAAACCGTGTGGAGGCCAACGCGTAGTTTACATAAGCTGCAAACTTCAACTTCCCTGTCCACAATTGAAAAGCTATGCAACATAAGTTTTTTTATTCAGCATTATTTGACATGCAGCTTAAAATTGTGATTAGATGGTGGATGAAGAAATTACGATTCTTACCCATCAGAATTTTCAACTTGTTAAATTTAACATCTTATCTTTATAGCATAAGTAAAGGTACGGAGTAAAGGATATTTCGTTCTTGGAAATCCTTCCTCTGTTCTTGCGGGTTCTAACTTATTCATTTCTTATCTGCCCTGTCCAGCAACTTGACATTGTATTATCATCCCCAAATTTCAAAACTATCCCCTCTCTATCTGATATACGATAAGATGGTGAGCAAGGAACGCGAAGTACGTATTGCCCAGAATCCTCGATTCTGAATCGACCTCCTTACCGAGCAGTTTTTAAAATAGCGTTTGAAAAGTGCAGTGTGTTTCTGGTCAACTGGTGTCTGTCTGCATATATGGTTGTTCATTCTGTGAAGCTATGTATATGATGGCATAGAAAATATCTGTAAAGCTCCATCCGATGGTTGGTTGGTTACTTGGTCTGCTGCTGCTCGGTCGACCAAGTTTACCACTTTACTCTTTCTTTCTTTACATTACATTTCTTAACACAGTGACTACGCACAAATGCACGTCTTATAATGCAGTCAGTGGTGCAGGTAGTTGGTCGATCGTGCATATGTACATCGTACCGTGGCGTGGCTGAGTTTTTGGGGTAACCAAACCAAGAAAGTAAGTGGAGGCGAGAGAGTCTCATAAGAAGCAAGGAAGGGTTTATTAAGAAATGGCTCTACAACAAGCAAACCTCGCAAGGTTTGAGTTGTAAAAAGCATTGTGTTGGGGCTGTGAGAATGAGAATTGTACATATACCAAAGTCTACTTCAACCTCGACTTACTCTTGGGTTGCCTTGCTATTGAATCGAGTGTGTTTTTAGGGAATGAGTCAAAAGAGCTTTTGGTTTCAGTCAGTCAGTTCAGCTTCTAGCTAGACCTAAATGCATGCATTTGCTGCAACCAACCTACAGTCATCACGGCCTTTTCTTCTCCATTTCTTTCTACTACTAGGTTGGATTTTGGTAAGGTTGGATGGTTTGGTTTGGTTTGGAAGAAGACGAGGGCTAGGAAGACATGCATTTGCTGCAACCAACCAACCTACAGTCATCACGGCCTTTTCTTCTCCATTTCTTTCTACTACTAGGTTGGATTTTGGTAAGGTTGGATGGTTTGGTTTGGTTTGGAAGAAGACGAGGGCTTGGAAGTTTAGATAGTGGTCATGCCATATGCAGGCTGAGAACTGAATTCCCAGAGCAAAAAGAGCCCAGAGGACAAGTAAAGAATAAAAGTAAAGGGAGAGGTTTCCCCTTCCTTCTACTATATGCAATGTGGTTGCTTCCCTTTTTGCTTGTGGAGGGTTAAGCATTGCATTTTGCTATTTGATACGCTCCTTCCTCTGCTTCATGGCAGATCTTCAATTCACTTTTTTATTGCACTGCTCAAAAGCACTAGCTAGCAACTAGAAGCCATAGTCTGAGGATGAGATGAGAGATATGAGGACACAGACTTCAGAGGTCTTGTAGCACCTCCGTGTCCATGAACTAATAAAAAATACTAAAATATCCAGCTTGGTCCAACTTCATTTCAAATCACATTGACATGCTAAATGCCAAACTAAACTAAAACTGCTTGAGCTGCTGGGTAGAAAGTTATGTTGGTTTATGAATCCTAGGTGGTTCTCGAAATCTGGATAAAAAAAAGAAAGTCATGCAGATTGGAATCTAGGATTTTGGCTAGGTCACCAACCGGCTTAGAACGAGAAAAATAGTTTAAGAGATTTATGTTCGAACAATTAAAAAAATTTCAAACTATTATGATGAAAGAAATTATAGCCTCCAGAAGTGACAAGACCTAACCTACTGAATAAAATACATTTCAGAGGGACATCTGAATTCGAAGGGATATGAACACATTTTCCAAGGACTTTATTCAAATAAATGTTGCGGACCGTGTTTCAGGTCAAGAAGAAAGTACGCACGCTAATCACGTGTAAAAACGTCACAACATGAAATGATCACAAACCGTAACTAGAAGAACACTTCACATTAATACGACAGATTTTGCATCACATTTTGATATTGTGACAAAAATTGTTACCTTAATTATTATCAAAATCAAAACATTGTAGTTTATCCATGCAGCCTTTTGAATGCGATTGAAACGACCAAAAGTATACAAACCCAATAGCAATCAAAAAAATTCGTTTAGTATTACTAGCTATCGACATTGAAACCAAAATCAAAAGTATATATATTGCGGTTTAAGTGACGAGAAGAATGCGATTTATTATCATTTGGTAAAAGCCTATTTATCATTTTTCATCAATGGCCCATGGTGGAGCATCACAATACTCCTCATTATCATCATGGCTGCTGAAAGACTTGGTCTCTGCAGACGCATGCTGATCAACTGCCCAAGTTGCGTCACTATCTCCAGTGGACATTGCCATAATATCCTCATCCTTGTTTGGGTTATCGACTTGGTCAAAATTTTTGTCATCGGAAGAATCCAGTAGAATCACATCAACAGATTTATTCAAAGCGTCATTCATTAAGCTTCCAAAACTTTCATCCACCGGTTGCAGCTCTTTTAATTTGTCATATTCAGATTCAAGTAGCCGAACCTCGGATTCTAGAAAAATGTGGTAAATGTCGTATTAATGGAGTTACTAAGATAAGTTGAATTTTTCCTTTAACAAATAAATATCTTACGCATGTGAAGTAAGCAAGATTTGTATGAGACCAGTCGGGCTTGAAGTAACGCTGCATCCTATTAATAAATAAATACAACAAATCAGCATTATTCGGCAACAACTATCTTTGTGTTCACGTACTCGTCCATCCGTTTGGCATTCCACATCAACCAGCGGTTCACGTTTGAGTGGGTTATCATGATTCTTGGTTTCCTCGAAACGTGTTTCTTCCATCAATCTGCAGTTTCATACAAAGTCTCAACTTCTAGCATAATCAGCTTGTACCTTCAATGTTCTAAAATACTTTAAGCAAAATTCTGGGAAACCTTATTTTGAGGTTGTCCTTCTCAGCCAATTCCATTTCCAGCCTGCTATTCAAGTCTCCTAATTGTACCATGTAATGCTCTTTATCTTCAACATATCGTCGTTCCGTATCTTGAAGCTGGGATAGAATCTCTTGATTTTCTCCAGTAATTTTTTCGACCATTGCTTTCCAGTTGCTTTCTTGGGATTCATTGATCTTTGCTTGCTCTTCGTATTGTCGTTTGAATTCGTCAATTTCAGAAAGTTTCTGAGCATGCTCAAATCTATCAAGGACATCAGTAAACATGATTATCATGTATTACGTATAATGACTCATTATTGTGTTTCTTCCTTGCCTTAAAATTTCGTGAACCACTTTCTCGTTCGTGAGTTCGTTCCCAATTTCCTCTAAAATCATGTTCAACTGATCGATCTCACCACGAGAGTTTTTTAGTTCTTCAATTTGGTCTTTGGCTTGGCTAATTTTTTCAGCCATGGCCTGGCCTTCTTCGTCTCCAGAAGGGAAAAGTCGTAGTCCTTGTGCAATTGACACATTAATTTTACAGCATGGGCACGCACCGTTCCTGAGTTCCAAATAATTAAAATAAGCAAATACATAGTAAAGACGTAAATGATGTTTAAAATAGTTTTTGATCACACTAACTCATTCTGTCCCTGTCCATTGGCAGGCGTTGCAAGTTTGTGAAACCATTCCCGAATGCAAGACCTGTGGAAAACATGTCCACAGGTCATCGCCAAAATTATCAGGTCTTCATTAGGGTCGCCTAAGCCCTGTGGCCGTTCCGTGACCAAATCTTGGCAAATTGTGCAAACGAAACTCATCCTGAGCTTTCTCCACTTCACGTCTCAGGGTGAACTTGAAGGTGAAGCCAAGCAGCACCTTAATTTATGAATTCAGAAACTTTTATTTGAAGGAGAATGGATAAATTTTCCATCCGATGAATCATGTTACTATTTAACTTACTGTCCCCAATGCCTGTTTTTTGAAGGATTTTCAAAGTTTCCAATCCGTAAGATAGACATAAATTGATGATGTTCCTAACTTTTAAAGAGGTCAAGAATTTGTTGCAAAATATTTGTCCCTCTAATCCGTTATTTGTACTTTGTAGTTAAATTGGACAGAAAAATAGAGATCAGGATTTAGTAGGAATGATATGATAAATGTTCGAAAAAGAGACCAAATTGTGTAATAGTCTCCTTTGTGAGGAGATATTCCTCACATTTCCTTTACTCCACCTCCAACCTTTGACTATGTATTTAGTGTCAACAAAAAAACAGAAAAAGTCGTTTCTGCCTCTCCTTGTAAACACGGGCCATGCGAGACTGATCTCATTCCAGGACTTTCTCCGGACAATCGAGATTTTACTTTCTCTCCTGTTTAAGGAATTTAGACGCCAGCCTGTGATGAAATTCAAAGTGTTTTAATTTTTACGGCTTGGCGTGAGCAAGAGTTGCATGTTGGGAAAATCAGGGTCCCACTTATAATGATGCAGAGTAATCTTGTAAAAAATGCTTTCACTTTTTAACTTTCACCCACGGACAAAGCCAATTTCCTATTGGCAGTATGAATGTAATGCTAAAAATACGTATTTGATTTTCTTGGCATATCATAAACTCTCGAGAAAACGAGAAGGAACGACAAGTTTTTAGATTTTAGTGATTTTACATCCTTTTATTCCGGTTATTCAAGAGAAAATGAAGTAAAGATAAGTTTACGTTTTTACGGCTTACATCAAATAACTTTAAACAAAATCATAACATTTTTGAAATTTTAAATTGGATGTGCATTGGACGATTTGGATTGAGTTGGAATGAAAAGTAATTTCTTTTGTCCACGGCATGATTTGGTAGGCTAGCCTAATCCATCGACACAGAGAGGGACGTCATTCATCAGGCTTTGTGGGAGTGGTTGGAGGAAATGTAGTGATAAAGGACAATCAGAAGAAATAGCCCCGCTCCAAGAAGGTTGGCACAAACGGCCAGTTGCACATCGGTTATCATGTTTGCTGCTTATCTGTGGGTGGTCATCACAAAATAAAAAGATAATTATTAGCTGACTGTACTGTATTCTACTCTGTATCCTACAAAATTTGTAGTACAAGTTAATGTACAAAATATAAAGGCATCATTTAAATATAATCTTCCATTCACGATGCGAACAAATATAAATAAACTAGTGTGCAACTAGTGATTACGAAATAAAGTATTAGACTTTGGCTTACCCTGCCTGCTTAACAATGGTTAACCTTTGACCTCAAGAAGGGGCGTGATTGACAAGATATTATCCAGAAGAACAAATAAATTGCGTCAAACACACCGACAGAGAACTTGGCTGACACAGACTGGATCCGCCACCACGTCATCAATCTCAATGCATTGGCGAGGAATGTGAGAAATTGCAAACATGTCTGTTTGCTTATTATTTGAATTTGCATAAGAACAGAATGAGTGATGTGATGGGATTACGTGGTGATCATTGTTGTTTGGTTTAATTTTATTACTTAAAGACTTCTTTAACGATGCAAACAAAATCATCGTAAACTATGATAATATAATAGTACCGTACAATGAATACGGGAATAAATTACAATAACTAATTTGTATTGGTATCGACCAATGGTTAAATGACAAATAATCAATCTTGTTGAAACCTTGCACCACCTATTTTTTAAAAAAAATCAGTAAACAGCAGCCGGATGATGTTAGATTTTCTTATAAAATATTATGTACAAGTTTATAGAATTTGGTTTTGATAAAACTCTATCTAAAAATTACACAGTTGTCGCGAAAGATAAGCTTGTATTAAAGACGGATCTCCTCGGGTTCTCTTTTTTTAAGGATTTGTGGTTGCAGAGGTTGGAGCAGTTGGGTCGAATATCCTTATAAAATTCGAATTAGGTGCGGTATTATCATTGACATTTGGTGTTGAATTTGCAACAGGATTAAAGAGGGGGACAGAATTAGGACTGTATCCAGTTGACTGAGGAGGTTGATTAAATGCACCTCCAAACATTTGTGTTGTTGCAAATTGAGGATGTGCTTGAGGGTTGTAGTAGCCTCCTGCAGGTGGTGGAGGACCAAATTGATGCCCTTGGCTTTGAGCATTTGCAAACCAAGAAGGATCATTTGGTGTTGGAGGAGGTGCGGCGGTAGGAGGGGCGCCTGAAAAAGGCGTACCTGACATCATAGCAGGAGCTGAGACAGTAATAGGTGGCATGCCAGGAATTGACAGAGGAGTGGTTATCGTTTGCTGATGAGG
>JAAXNX010001005.1:0-20833 GCA_036491905.1 Folsomia manolachei
TTGGCACCTCGTACTGAATGATTCGTTGAGCTACTCTCGAATTGATGTTCACACCTCGCACATTTATCTGTGAGGTAAAGGCAAAGTAAATTGTTTAATTTGGTGAAAAAGCTAAGAATTCTGATTTAAGCGTTAATTCTGTATTACCTGGTTGCTCGAGGACTGTCCACCTACGGAGACAATTGTAGCGCCAGGCGGTATTTTGGCGGACGTGGCAATTATCGGGAGTTCTGACGATGAGGAAGACGCTGGTGTATTCACAGGAGGAACACTGTAAGTGTTGGAGGTGGTTGGGAGAGGGATGGTTTCAGGAAAAACTGAATTATCACGAGTATGCGAGGACATGTGTCGCTTCATGTCGGATCGGACACGGAAGGGTTTTTCACATACAGGGCAAGAGTGGGGTTTCTCTCCAGTGTGAATTCTTCGATGGTTTTGGAGATAACTCGCAGCTCGGAATGACTTATCACAGAAGTCACCTGATTTAAAAATTATTATTCATTAAAAATAAGGAAAATGACAAGGTGTGTTGTAATTCTTACATTGATAATTCCTTTCCCCGGTATGAATCCTTCGATGAACAACGAGACTATACTTTCGAGCAAAGTCTTTTCCACAGAATTCACCTAATCACATAAGCAGTTCAAGATTATTATTCAATTTTACATGGATATCACAACAAACAATTCTTACATTGGTATTGTCGAACATCGGAGTGGATGGATATAACATGGTACTTGAGATCACCCCACTGTCGAAACCTACGGTCACAGTTCTCGCATTTGTACGGTTTTTCGCCCGAGTGAAGTCGCATATGCACCTGTGAAAATATATAATAAGAAATAGTTAATTTTTACATGTTACCATTAAACTATTGATTGATTTTGTAAATAAAAAACTACTAACCTTTAATGCTGATGTGGCGAAAAAGCTTTTTCCGCATTCTTGACAAAGATGAGGTCTTTCCCCGGTATGACTTCTCATGTGATACACCATAGAATTACGATGATTAAAAATTCTATCACAGACTGAACATTTGAGGACTTCTTGTTTTCTACTTCCATCTCGGTTTGATTTTTTCTTTCTTCCAACACGTTTACTGAAGGGGGTTGAAAGTTCTTCGGCTAAATCGGGATGGAGCTTCTTGATATGTGCTTCCAACTTGGGTCGAGTAGGAAACAAAGTGTCGCAACTAGGACAAACGTTGTCGTCTCCTAAAATGTATTCTTCTTCGTCATCATCGAACTCTAATTCAGATCCGCTAATTTCGTCGTCTTCCATGGGCTCAGGTTGAGATAGGGTTTGGATAGGTTCTTCGCCATAAAATTCTTTAACATTTTCAGCTTCTTCTTTCAGCTGCTGGGCAGCCTTACCTTTTTTCGTGAGTTTCTTGGCCTTTTTTGGAAATATAGCATTTGAAATTACTACCAGACAAGAATAGTATAAGCAGAACTGAAAGATACTTCCTTACCAAATTCCGTTCAACGCAAGCTCTTTTCTTTTTGGGAGGTATCTTCTCAATTTTAGGTGATGAAATTTTAGGCAGGACAATCTCATCCATTTTATCGATTAATGTCAATAAATTTTCGATTCCATCTAATGTGAAATCTGGAATCAACTTCTTATCAGATGCAGACTTTGACGATTTCCATTTATCCACTTCAGCCAAAGTTGTAACTCCCGTTAGCACCAATAATGTCCATAAACTACAATTCTTTCCAAATAATATGTCAGTATTTGCCCTGTAAAAATAATACAATATATTACCAGATAATATATTATTATTTCTAAAAAAATGTCAATATCACCAACCTGTCGCCAATCATAAGAACTCGATCTGGATCCAAATCGTGAGATCGCTTCAAAAAATGGAATGCGTAAGGACTAGGTTTCCCCAAGACTTCTGGTTCCCTTCCGGTTGCAGTTTTTACAGCATTAACCATTGCACCCGTGCCTAAAAAAATTATACCGGTATAAAACACTTGTTGGGTAGAAAACGATTTGATCTGAGTAATAAAAACCTGGTAACACAATATCAGGAGATGGGAACGTTTCATCGGTATTCGTTGCGACTAAAATGATGCAAAAATGGATTAAAAGTTATGCAATTACTGATAAAATTAAATCCAAACAAACTCTACCAAATAAACAATTGGGGTCTTTCAAATAGCTGGCAGCCTTGATCATTTTCAGAAAGCTTAAATGATGATCAAACCCCACAACCTAGAGCATAACAAATAATGCCAATTACAAATACTAATCAGTTATTTAAATGCGTCTTGACACCACTCACCACAGCACTAACGTCTGGGTCAAGCGTCGGAGGTTTTAGAGACGTCGTTGTCCAGCTAAGCAGATCTGCAGGAACTGGATCCGGCTGTGAAAAAAAAAGATTTCGTAAAACCAACGTGGTTAATGCCAACCCAAGAAAAATATAACTTTAAATGAAAAGTAAAATAGCTTACCCCAATTGGCAATGATTCAATCCCAACTTTATCCAATTCTCCAGTTATGCCTGATGTGCCAATCACGTAAACTTTGCCGTTTTTAGGACATCTTCCTTTTAAATATGATGCTGTAAGATAAGCCGTTCCAATAATCTCATCCTAAAATGAATTTAAACATATTACAACAAACTTAAAGTACCCATCAAATTCTAGATATCTTACAATTGTGGCTTGAAATCCAAGTTTAGTAAATTTTTCCAGATATTCTTCCCTTGTTTTTGTACTATTATTGGTTAAAAAGAAGACTTTCTTTCCCATCGAGCGGAGTTTTATCACAAGTTTTTGAGCTCCTGTAATCGGTTCCATTCCTAACCATAGGACACCTACAATAAAGATAAGACTCTGGGTAAGTTACGGACTAGCAATGTATCAAAATGAGGATAATAAATTGACAAGCATACCATCACAATCAAAGATAACTGCTTCCAGGCTCTGAATGAAGTGGGGCAGGAGACCTTTGACATCTTGCATGGGAATGGCATCCCCACGAACTAGATTCGTCAACGCGTTGGACGTGGACCCATCACAAATCTTCATGATAAGGTAACCAAAACGTTAAAAAGAATAATTTGGTTATCCAAGTGTCCCGTGGCTTCTGAGGTTAAGGTAAGTGACCCTTGATAAGAGAGTTATCAGTAGTAAGTAAGTTATCGTTGATAAGGCTGCCCAGTTGGTGGAGGGTCACAATTAAAGGAATTATTTTGAAATTCGCGATATTTACGAAAGTAAATAGTTGATCTTGTTTATTTTGGGATTTGAATGGAGCGCCGTCTCATGTTAGGCTGTGCTCCATGCTGAGAATGAGTGAGATGTGCTTATCAGGGATAGATAAGATAAGGTAACAGGAAGGATAAAGAATTATATTTTTAGATGTTATCTTAATTGACAATTCAATTGTTAGGTCCAAAGTGAAAGGGAAGCTTTTTATGGAAACAGAAACGTTTATTTATTTACTAAATGACTGAACATTATATGTTTGTTATAATTAGTAGGATAATAAACTTGCTTGCTATTTACATGATAGTGAGACTAGGACCCTTATCGCTACTCGGAAGTTGGAATGAATTATTTTGTCAAACAGAGTTGTTATCTACTCGTAACAATTGTGAGATACAATTTAAATCTAGCTTGCGGAATGAGTGCAAATAACAAAACTCCACATCTTCTTTCTCTTTCTGGCTATTTAATCCATGGAATACTTGCATGCACTTAAGAATGCTTAGAGATCCAAAAACGACGTTTTATTCTAAGACTGTAATGTGGGGGGTAGGATCCCTCCCCTGTCTTCTCCACCCCCTGGCACCAATATCCCCTTACCCTCCATCTCCCTAGAAGAAGAAAAATATAAATTATTAAAATAAAATTTATGGTCAAATAAAGTAATGAAACGCTTGAAAGTCTTGATCAATTATTTGTCCCTTTTCAAAGAAATCCGAACAAAAGGCTGACCATGATTTTCCTTATTTTACGTTTTAATTGTATTCATCCTCCCTTACCAAGAATCTGGAGAAGCACACTGAGATCCCAACAAATTGGCGTCCTTGTACTGAGAAAATACTGTGATCTGAAACCAAAAAAAAAACAAAGAATTTAGAAATTGGCCATACAACAAACTGAAGCATATCCTTATCGCAAACTTAGCCCAATCCACTTATGGTAATAATAGTAAATACTAGTAAAATAATAATAATAAATATATAAAATATTAAAAATTAAACAATTAAACAATTATATAATTAAAAAAAATAATTAAAATTAATTAATTAATTATAATAATAATTTTAAATATTATTAAATTAAAAATTATATTATATTAAATTAAAATATCATATAAAATATAATACTAGTAAGTATAAATCTCTATTATTCATATCTTTCTATATCCATCATTCTAATTATACAAGTAGAGGGGTGGAAAATTTGTTAGGAATTCGGTCTAACTAACTAGTAAGATTTTCTGTCCATCAAAAATTCTCACCTTATCTTTGAGTTGTTGACAAAGTTGCAGAGCATCTGAATAGAGCACAATCACCTCATTCAACCAAGGGACGGAGCAGTCGGCTTGAAAAGTTTCAAATTTGACATGTCCTCCCTGCTGACTTAGAAGATAAACGGCAAATATGAGTTTATGCGCCTGGATATAAAAGGAAATGGTAAGGTCCGATGGTAAATTGGGGATGAGGGACTTCATATTCCGAGAAGATACGAGATCATCAATTGTCCTCTTTTTTGGAATGATTAACGCATTTCGACCCTTGTGAAGAAAAGATATTATCTGATTAAGAGCATGCATAGCCTCCTCTGCGGATTTAACTTGTCCATCATCCAAACTATCCAGGAAATAGCAACAAGTTTGTAAATGATTGGCAGAGTCTTGTGTTTGTTGAAGTTTCCATTCCGTCTGCAACTGGCCATGGTATTGGGATGTGTTCTTGTGAAGTTTTATCGTCATGTCCTAAAAAAACAAGATAAGAAAAACGCTTATCAAAACTTTAGACACAAGGATCATGTCACAAATTAAATTAATTTGCTTACGGCGTGTGTAATGTTATCCCCAAGAACGGTGACGATACATTTGATAGAGTCTTGAGCATTGTGGGAGGCTGTGGCCATAACAAACTTTTCCAATTTGGGTGGAGTCACAATTTTGGCGACGGATTGGGGAAAGTGACGAGCACATTCCTGCCAACATTAAAAAAATTAGAGCAATTATTAATGACTCACTTATGGTGTGACCTTTTTAATTAACCAAGACTGCAGTGAATTACCTCGATAACAATGCGAAGGCGACGGATGGCGGAAGGAACCTCGTGTTGAAGAACCCAGTCGAATTCTTGTTGCTATAAATTAAGGTAAAAGCTATTAACAATAATTACCCGAGATCTTATTTGAGGAACCTTTTAATACACAAAAAGTAGAAAGAAACCCCATCCAAATTTTGGACTCTAAAAAAACTTCCTCACAATAAAAAATTAGTGGGGTGTGGCAATTTAACCAACTTACCAGTGCCAGCAACTCCCACTTCTCTGGATCTGCCATTCTATCTCCTCCTTCCACTAGCTTTGAATTAATTACAATCTTATTCCTGCCCTGGTCTGGCTAAGATAAGTCACTTATCGATAATGGGAGGGTAAGGATTATTATTTCTTTTCAACACAAATCTCCCACTAAATTCTCCAGCTACCCCACCAGTGTCTGCACGTGGCTTGGTTTCCCACCAAATTTCTTCTCTCCTCCCTGCTCTTTCCCGTCAGTCACAAATTCCAACTTGTTGAGAGCACTTTTTTTGCCTCCGTTCCTCAAGTCGGGAAAATTGTATTTTTTTCTTGATATTCACTTATCTGTACCTTATCCAAGTTAGCTTATCTTGTCCTCTACCCCTACCCCAGGGTTGAGAGTGTAGTCTACAATTTCTAGGTAGATAGAGGGGTTCAAAAATGGCGACTGGTGGTCAAAGTTCGAGTTTGGAGGATAGCATGTCATCCGGTGAACAGAATCAGAGTTTGGACGATAGCTTATCGACTTCAGGTTCAAGTCAGTCTGAGGCGGAGGTTGAGGTTGCAGACCCGGCCCCACCTCCACCTTTGCCCGTTCAGTTATCCGCTCTGGCTGAGAAATGGCTCATGGATAACCCGATGTTTGAAAGGAGCGACTTCATTGGAGACTTGATAGAGGATCAGGACGCTTTAGAACCTTTTGTAATCATTGTGGAGCCTGGAAGTGCTCCGAATAAGGCTAATAGAGTATCTCAACATAACGATGAAACGTGTAAGTAATTGCAATTCGTCATTTTTTTCCCTTGTTCAATATAATCATAGTAGTAGTAAATGTTCCTGAGACTTAATGTTTAATTCTGTGTAAAATACTGGCTTCTGTGGGTCTAAAATTAATTGGATTACTGTGTTTTTTGCATAGATTACGTTGGACGAACTATTGCTGGAGTTTGGATCAGGTTGGAAATGTCTGAAGAGGCCGAGGCTCATGCGGAATTCATTTGGGACAAATTGGCAGTATTTAAGGGCATTATCAGCAATCCGGAGAATTGTGCCTGCTACAAATTGAAAGCTATTGCAAGTCGTCTTCCTCAATTTCGTATTGATTTGATGACCCACATGAAGAAAAAAACCACGTCAGTGTTGGATGCTCTCCCAGCGGTGCTGGAATTGACGAATTTTTGCAAGGTGAGTCCTTTCTTGGAACTCAATTGTGTTAGTTTGATTCATATTAATTTAGAGCGTGAGAAAGGGATGTGAGGTGTAAATTGATGCTTTATTTTATGTGTATGGAGCCATGTTACATTTTATGGCGTATTGTATTTTTATTTCATTTTGATTTTTATGAATTTTTTATACGTTTTTGACGAGATTGTAAGACGACGAGTATTTTTGCACATTATGATCACTCAAAATTTACATGATGTGTAGTTTAATGATGCCGTTTTATTTTATGTGTTTAAATTAGGCTCATATGCATATTCTGTATTACTCGCCATTCATTGGGAGGTTACTAAATTAAAACTAATTAATTGGTTGACTTTTTGTGTGGTTGTAGCGGTTCATAGCGCTTGGTGACGTCCGCCTTCATCGTTTTTCTCAATTTCCTGGGCACCGAATGGGAATTACGAACGCAGTTTCCCAAACTTTTGGTATAATTCCAGAACAAGGCGTGGATGATAACCACGAAGATGAACCGTGCTCTGATGCAACTGTAGACTCTAAAGTTGAAGACACTCTCAACATTGTCCACGAATGCGCTGCAATTCTGCAAGTTATCCTGTCCACAGATGAGCGATTCTCGAATGCAGAGACAAGGTTTAACCTTTTTAAACAACTGTTCCTTCCGTCCATTTGCACCACCCTGCCCACTGCTGCTGCCACATATAAATTCAGTGATCTTTTCAACGCTGACGAGTGGGAGAAAAATCGTGACTTGGACCTAGTTCATCCAATCTCTTGCGAAAACTTGATCAAGTTGATTACTAGCTCTATGCTGTGGTTCGTCGAATTTTTTGAATTAAACAGACCTCCACCTATTGAGTGAGTTTGGAAGGAAATTAATATACATTATAAGGCTGACAATAATCGGATTATATGAATTTCGTTTGGTATAACGCAGACCGGAGATGGGTTTTACCCCAGGGGATAGGATCGCATTCATTCATGACGCATTGAATATTGCAATTATGGTGTTGGAGCAGCATTACGTCCCCGACATTAATTTACAGCTTTCATTTTATGGCTCTGATAGCAAGATTCACACGACGCCTTCTTTTGAGGTTAGTTTTTTGTTGGATGACCCGCCTCTCTTTCTAATTAAATAATATTTGATTGGTTTAACTAACTACTTGAATTCTGGGTTGCAGGCAGCGACCCTTTTTACAGTTTGCCTAAGATTTTCTCCATGGATCGGGCCTGACTCAAAGGAACACTTACACGAACTTGGAAAAATCATGGATAATATGATAGAGGCAGATCGTAAGGCTCCATTTATCTCACCAGTCTCTAAAATCGAAACAAGGATTATTTCATTTGCCCTCTTTCCTTTTGTAGTAAAACATGGAAATATCCCGACGGCATCACTGACTCCCTTTGATGCATTCGTCGAAATGGGTTTAGTCTCAAAAACCACGGTCCCATTTGCTTTTCAACCGGTGACACTGACGGAAATGAACAAATATGCTTCTGAGCTTTGTTACAGAATGTCTATTAAACTCAAACGGCCACTCAAGCATTTCCTCCTTGACTATAAACTACCACCACATTTCGCCATGGTGTATGCCCTGGTGACTATTTTGGAACGATTCGCGGAAGAAGCAGGAGATCCTGCTGTTTATGTATATTACGCAGAGTCTGAAATGCTTA
This sequence comes from Folsomia manolachei, assembly GCA_036491905.1. Classification (NCBI taxonomy): domain Eukaryota; kingdom Metazoa; phylum Arthropoda; class Collembola; order Entomobryomorpha; family Isotomidae; genus Folsomia; species Folsomia manolachei. Next base: position 8,369 of record JAAXNX010001005.1, read on the forward strand.
CAAAAGGATTTGAAATACTGGGCGAATTGATGTTACAACATCCCACCAGTTTCTTAGGTGCACTGCAATCGCTTATTGATATTGCAATAACTATGGTGAATCGCCTTGTGAGCCGCCGATACCAAGGAGAGTAAGTTTCAAGACACCACCTTTTACGTTACCGGGTGCCCAGTATTTAATGGGATTGTTTTTTTTGTACTTTTTTAAAGGATATTCGCCAATAGCAGTAAGGACCATCCAGTTTGCCACTCTGGATTTTATATGTCCCTATATGCTGTCCAAAGCGGCATCAGATCTTTGGAAGCAACGGTGCGGACTGATCCAGGTAATAAATTCGGAAAAAATAAAAATGAATTCACGCATTTCGAGCTTTATCTTCACTTTAATCTTGAATTTGGTTGTACGCAGACGTTGCAAATACTTTTGTTTATGTACTCGTGAGCGGTCTGTTAGAACTTGGGAAAAATTTAGACCGCGTGGCGCATCCTCAGCTGAAATCCGTGTGGATTGACATTATATCAGAGATTGGTCCAGCCATCGCTGAACTTATGCCGGTATATAACTTAAAAGCATAAATAAATTAATTGAGGAATAATAAGGAACTCGTGATTATATTTTTTTTTACAGGAATGGCAGTTGCGAGACATAGTAAAGAAGCTGTTGGGCTGCAGGTTCGACCCAATTGCACCCAAGAGATACAACCCGGTGGAGGTAGCAGCAAAAGCTGGGCGAGCAATTGGAAAGCTTCTTCGAATTCCGCAATTACATCTGAATCCCAAGCTCATATCTTTGATTTTTAATGACGGATTTATTAATCTTGACTTGAAGGCGACTGCCGCCGGGCAACCAGCGTCCGTAAGAAACCAGTGGGCTTGGGCCCTCGCCGAACTTGCTCAAGGCTTGGAGTATAGTGTGGAGGTTATTGGGTTTATTCCATCCAACGATTATTTACACACAATGCTCCGATATGTGACCATGGTCTCTGAAGGACCTTTCAAGGTATTTACTTGTACTCATTTAAGGAATTTAGTTGAATTTGTAATAATATTTAAAACTTTAATCCCTCAGAGCCGATACAATGGATTCCGAGCGGCGGGCAACTTGCTTGCGGTGGTTCGCCCGGCAGATGGGAACCCAAAAGAGACCCGGGAAAAGAATACGATTTTTGGAATTTGTTCGAGCTTGATTAAAACTTTACTCCTTCAATTAGGAGAAGGTCTCGAATATAAGGTGAGCATATTCATTCATCTTCATATTAGTTAATTTATTTCCGTTAAGTAAATGTTGAAACAATTTGTTTTAAAGAATCGATGGAACGCGGCGTATGGTTTGGGATGCATTTTTAGCAATGAGGAATTATTGGATCATCTGAGGACCGTTATTAACACTAAAGGAACATCAACCCTTTTGGTAAGCCTCTTTACATTCTCCATATCCGATTACAAGATCTTAAGATTTACATTGACTTGAATTGTTAAATTAAATTATTTACCAGAATCAAGTGATTTATTCTTTGGCGAACTGGGTTAGCAAATCCCAAAACTACAAGGAACGGATTCAATGTTTAGTAGCGCTGGCTAAGATCCCTAGTCGAAAAGAACTGGGTCGGAATTTGAAAATGGTCCTAACCCGGATATGTCAGTCAATTGCTTCATATCCAACCGAAGAAAATGAAATGAAGGAGAAATTTGACATCGAGGTAGGTGGATTGACTGCTTAATGAATATTAATTATTTTATTTATTATTTATTTATTATTTTCTGAGAATATAAAAATGCATTGTTTCCATTTTTGACAGGTCGTAATTACCATGAGTACCGTGATTGTATTGGCTGAGCCAGCAGATTTTGAAATGATTGAGACCGCTCTTACGCCTTGGATGGACTCTCTTCGGATTCTTTTTAGTAATGTGAGTCCTAAGGTTGTAGGGCAACGGGTGGATGTCGCAATCAAGGGTAGAGATCGACTCAACGCGCTTCGTCGTCATGCAGTTGGTAGCAAGCTTAATCTAATTATTCAGTCAATCATTGATTTCCTCACGGATTTTATCGGGGATGAAGAATCTGAGATTTTAGAGAACGTCGTGGATTCGGAGCCGGAAGACTTGGAGAGGTTTAATATGTTGAATCTTGATTGAGAGAGTTAATGGACTGGAGCGCATTGTTTTCGCTTTTCTCATTTCTAAAACTGTTTTATTTAATATTTTGAGTATTGTTTTTGAGAGAGTACTAGTTTGTGTTTCTCCACATTCTGTTCTTTATTTATTAGTTTTAGTTAGCTTTTTGAACCAGATAGGTTAAGAAAATAGGGTGCATTTACATTAAGTAACAAGGGATAAAGATCTCACAAATTCAACGATTTAACTGCACTACCGAAGGTTGTGGTAGGCTAATAGTGATATTTCGTCTAAACCTACTGCTGTGATAGCAACTGCGAGTCGGAGTAACGTTAAAATAAAGGAGAGAAAAATATTATACCAGTATGATTATAGAAATTAGTCCCCTATATTTTTAGTTACCATTACACTGACTGATTAAGGTGCCTAGATGTTCTCCATTGCCATTTAAAAGTCAAATATTATTCATGTCATGTAATCTCTATTCTAAATATGCCAAGAAGACCTGCTTGTGCTTGTGGACAAGTCTATTTACATGTTTTCTACTATTTTGTACATTTATACTAATAAGTGATGAGCAATCAATAAATCTTAAATTATTATCTAGCCAAGTCCTTCTAGTATTTCCTGCAAATGCAGTTCCACGTTATTACCAGTAATTATGGGATGCACTAACTAATAGTACTAATGGAAATGGTTCAGAGCTAGTTTTTTTTAACTTTGAGGCTTAATAAGATAAGCGGAGCGTAGAAAATTAGTTTGACAATCCTCAAACAAGTTCTGATAACTTTTTAATAATATTACTTTTCTCTTAACAATGCAAATAACAAAAATATAACGAGTCGGTGTTATTTTCACCCAATTTCAAGGTATCTTTAAATATCGACCGGTAAGTATCTAATTATTGGCATCAAAAGCCTCCAACTCCCTTACAACCGAATCACCAAAGTCTCGCCCCAGCGGATAAATGCAATTAAGCAGGACCCTGGCACGTATTGCGGGTAGAATGACACTGAGTGATCTCGCAATTCTACCCGCAATCCGACCCCTTTCCTCCACCCCCACATCCACAGCCAAATATGTGGATGCCTGACTGAAATTGTCGTCATCTCCAGAGTCCACTCGAGCCATGAAACCAGCGATTCCTCCTTCCCTGTCGGTTCCTCCCCCGGAAATGATGGAAGGGCCACCGAAAGTGTTTGGAAAATACACGGGTCCTCCTAACAAAATCGAAAAAGAGTTCCTTAGTAAAGGAGTCACCAAAATAATAATATAACGTTTGACCAACCGTCTCCATTATCCTGTGAAGAAATCCTGCTGACTCCATCCCTTTCATATGAATCCACCAGAGAAAGAGGTCGATTGACTTGGATAAGCTGAAAATTGGAGCACAAGTCGATATCTCTGAGCATCCCGGTATGCAAATGATCGCGCCTGGCTTAACTTATCTGGACTGGGACCAACTCCTGGGACGGCACTGCCCGGATCGAAGGCGGCCTGTTCCACGTCTGTAAAGAAGTTGGAAGGATTCCGATCCAGGACAAAAACACCGATGGGTATGAACGGGAATTGTTCGGTTCTCCAGAACTTTGTGGGGTCAAAGGGATTGAATGGGAGGGCGTACGCAACTTCCGGACTCATCACCTGCATCCCAAACGTCCATTTGGGATAGTTTCCAGTTGCAATGGAATTGTAGAGTTCTTGGGTATAGAAATCTGGGTTGGATCCTGCCAGGGCGATGGCTTCCGCATCGGTGAATGGGGTCACGTGTTGCCAAGTGGTCCAGGAGAACTTACAAAAATATATGGTTCCATTAAGTCCTGTGCATGCGTTCACGACGACATTGGATCCGTTTATGCCTCGCATGGATCCTATAAATAGAGACAGGATTCGGTTAAGACCGCAATAATTGAGATATGTCAAGTATTAGTGACCTACCTGGTCGAGCATTGTCCGAGTTGACCCTGACAAATTGATGAACAATTTCCGGTCGCAGGGAGAAGAAGTCAAAAAATTGATTCGGATCTTTAGCATGTGTCGCAGGATTTGGTTTATTGGATCGTTGCAAATCTGGAAAAATCTTGCATGCAAAAAAGCACAAAAAAGCATAGATATACCACCGACATTCACTTTACTATCCTAATGTTTGCATGCCTTACCATTGGATCCCTTACGGTGAACGGGGTTATCTGAAGTCCAGTCAAGTCTAAATTCCCATCTTCCGTGTAGAATCTTAGAGCGAAGCCACGCGCATCTGGGGTCGTGTCGGCAGATGATGATCCACCTTATTAATGATTAAAGACGTTAATGTAGTCCCTTAAAAGGACCTTAACAACCAACTAAGTTTATGACTCACCTGCCGTACTGGAGAATCTGACAAAAACCGGTGTAACTTTATTTTGCCCATTAAAAACTTTAGCAACCGTGTAGCGAGCAACATTATGAGTTGTGACAAAGTGTCCAAAAGCCCCTTGACCTCGTGCATGGACGACTCTTTCCGGGATCCGTTCCCTGTTGAAGGCGGCGTGCTTATTGATAAGCTGTATGTCAAAAAGGGGTTGGACAAGATTCCGACTGGCGACGGAGTGGAGGGCGAGAGAGGCTGTGTTAGAGGAGAGTGGGTTCCCGGAGGCATCCGTCGTCCTTAGGTTTGGTCCGAATGGGTGTGACCTAGCCCAGAGGGGAAGTTGGTCCCCAGACGGATCTCGGATGAAGGGATTGTTCACTAATAAAAGGACAGATAAGTGCATTTGAGACATGATAAGTTAGTTATCATTCATAAATTGACTTACCTGAGAATGGAGGCTCATTCCTTTGGCCAGAGACGGACCCACTCCAACCTCCCACTATGACCAATGCAATGAGTAGATGCATAATTGGGAAGTAGTGAGATTTGTTACTGACCGAGTCCAAGAAAGGAATGACTTGTTGAGAGACACCCCTAATTTAGAGCCTCTACTCCCTCACTAATTGGACCATAATTGCCAATTATGGTAATCACGAGAAGACTAGTCAACCTTATCTTGATTGATTATCTTCTGCCTTTGTCAACTTGAGAATCTCAAGTAATTTGGATTCATGCCAGGCAACTTGAAAGGCATAAGCTAGGCATAAGCTTTCTGGAGGTACTTGTGTGTCCATCTGGGTCATCAGTTGGAAGAGAGGGATCATCAGCGTGGTTTTCCAGGTTTCCAAAAACAGCACCCACGCACTCTATCAGAGTCACTGGAAAAAGCCCAGTCAGCCGCCGGAGATTTGATATTTGCAACATTGCAAAAAAAAAAAAATCTGTCACCCGCCCGGATTTATTTTCTTGTTTTGAATAAAAATAAACTCTCTTGTTGGGAATTATAGGATTTGTATTTGCTTAAAAATTGGTAACTAAGAATTATGCGTCGCTCCATGTTAGCAAGAAGGAGGCGAGTATTCGTTTTTATTTTGGGGATTAGCGTTATCTGGGGATTTTTCTTTGTGAATCTTCCCTCAATGCGGCGACCACTTCTGCGCCTTACTCCCTTTCACACGGGCACTTGTGAGTTTAACGATTTTAATGAGGAGTGAGTCACTTATGATAAGGGAAGTAAGATAAGGTTGGATTTTTCTTGATTTTCAGACTTTTTGGACAGTTTTGATAAGGAAGCACCTCTCTTGGATAAAGACCAATGTTGGATTCCCAATTTTAAACCTTGGTCAGAATCAATGAGCCCCCATTTTAAGACGGTGTCGACACTCCAAGCCTGCTCTGAGTATAAGGCATGGATTTATGTGGAAAATGGAAATGTGAGTGCAATCATTAAATATAATCCTTTTTAGAAACCTAGCCAATTCACATAATATTTTTTTTGCAATATTAGAAACTTGTTTATAATGAGACCGCAATAAGGTCGAATGGCCATTTTTGGACTTTGCTGCACTGTTGCGTTACACAAATTTTTAGGGCAGAGGCTAGCGATGAGTTTATCCGGTATGTGAAGACATGTCTAATGTTAATTGGGACGGATATTCAAATAAATTGGAGTTGTTTTTCCTCAATTTTTAGCTACTCGGAATGCGTACCTTCAAAATCTATGCGAATTGATCTTCCTCCGGGCGAATTTTATATGGTTATCTGCCATTTTTCTATAATGGGAGTTGAGATGTTTGAAGTTTATCGGGATTTTGTGGCTATTACTCCTCCGAAGGGCTTCACGCGATCCAGGGTCAATGTGAAGGCTAATCTCCCAAATATCGTTATTCTTGGGATTGATTCCACTTCAAGGCTCAATTTCCGGCGTCATATGCCTCAAACTGTGGCGAAGCTTAAGGATTTTGGAGCTGTGGAATTACTGGGTTATACGAAGGGTGGGTAAACTTATATACAATCACAGTTTCAGTGGAAATATTTGATTCATATCGTTAAAAATGGTAACTCCTTGTTTGCATTACAGTTGGCGACAACACCTTTCCAAATGTAAATGCAGTATTATCCGGACACGGTGAGGATACGAGCAATAGCCTCTGTTTCCCACCGGCCTGGGAGGGACTGGACGACTGCCCCTGGATTTTCAAGTATTTATCGGCGAATCACGGCTATCTCACAGCTTTAATTGAGGACGCACCTCACATGTCTGGCTTCACTAATGAGCGGATTGGATTTATAGAGAAGCCCGTGGATTACTATTTCAGACCTTTCATGATGGCTGTACATCAACATGAATTCCGCTCCAGGAACCTGAGGATTAGGGTAATGGCTCTGTGTTTCTGTTTTCAATATTTGACTCGGTATGTGATCGTTTGGTGTTTTGTTCTACAGAATTATTATGAAGGGTGCATTGGTCGTCGTACAAATGATGAGACATTACTGGATTACGCCTTCTCTGTAATGGAAACAGCAAGAGACATGGTTCCTTCCAGGCCTGTCTTCATTTTGTCCTGGAGTACGGCTAGAAGTCATGGTGACGTCACGGGGATAGCTCATTCCGATTCCACTTATGCCTCTGCCCTGGACACCCTTAGAGCCAAGGGTTATTTGGATAATACGCTTTTAATCTTGTTGAGTGATCACGGAGTGCGATTTGGTCCTGCGAGGGAAACACGGCAGGGATGGTATGAAGACAAACTGCCAGCCGCCTGGGTTCTCCTGGGTTCAAATATTGTCAAGAGGTTTCCGGAGTGGAATCATAATCTTAGGATTAATTCCAGGTATGTGAAACAAGGGATGCTTCGCTTGTTTCACATTAAGATTCATACAATTATTGATTTATTTTGTTCTTTTCTTCATAGGCGGCTCTCTTCACCCTTTGTTCTTCATAAAACGTTTAACTTCCTTGTCAGGCAATTCCTTAAAGTTAGTCACCATCCAATTCGGCACATCACACCCAAAACGTTCAATTTGTTGGAGGAGGAAATTCCTTTGAATACAACGTGTCGCGACGTAAGGATTCCGGAACTCTACTGTACATGTCACTACCCAAAGAAAATGTCGACCACGGATCCCAGAATAAATAATTTGGCAACAGAGGCAATCGGAATTATCAATAATGTTATTGAGGGGCAGCCGAAGTGTCACCAATTCAATTTAAGTCGAGTACTAGCAGCCGGAAGTATGGATACTGTGGACGAGCGAAACTCGACGTCGACTAAAATTGTCGCTGTTATTGAAATAGTACCAGGGCATTTTACTGTAGAAGTTACTTCTGATTTTTACTTAGGAACGGTAATGGGAGAACCCAATATTTATAGAACGAGTAAAATTGAGCCGGAAGACTTTGCTTGTATTTGGACAGCTAATGCTTTGGTTGAACTTTGGTGTTATTGTGTGAGATAAGTTGTTTCTGCGAGTCTCTTATTATGAAAATGAGTGTTAACTTTATATCCTGGTATTATCAGTGTTAGTGAGTAACTTACAGATAAAAGTGGCGAATTGAATGTATACTCTTTGGTTCAGTTAGGAATTGTTGCTTGAAAGAGAGTGAAGTCTAGAAATTAGTAACATAGAAATATAAAATTCATTCGAGCATTTGTCCTACCTCGGCGCAAAATTGTATTGTTTTTAGATTATTTAACGCGTTCATACGAATAAAACTCTTTAAAATATAAATTGAACTATTTGTATTTCCTGAAAGAGTCTTATTGTGTTTCCAAAATAAATGGTGCTCGAAAGGACATAAGCTCGAATTACTCTGACATATTTCCACCCGAGTTATATAGTTTATTTGAAATACTTTTGAAAAATGAGACAGGACTCGAAAGAAGTTAATGAATGTTGTTTTTTAGACTTGATGATTTTTGCAGGCACAGTCACAGGAACATCGTTTAACTCGTTTATGGTCATTTCCTGTCGTGTCCTGAACTGATTTCTTGTCCTCAACGGATCGTCTTGGACGAATGACTGCAATTTGAAAAAAAATTGTGTCAGGAACCAGTCACAAATCATTCTTTGACTCAATTTACTCACCAAATGGTCCATGTTGAGCTCTAGGCATGATTGGGACAGGATGTGGGAGGGCTCTCATCTCCCTCTCGCTAATTTCCGAGGATTGTGCCCCTTGGAGGGAGTGGGGATGGAAAAATATTGGTCCAGGTCCGGATGGATTTTGGGAGGAATCTGGTTCCGCATCCAGTTCCAGGCTGCTTCCAGCTCTTTGTGGAAATAGGATGGGAAGAAGATGGGGTGGGATTCCAAGGGCACTCAGGGGTCCAAAGGAATGTCTCCTATTCTCAGGACCTTCTTCTTGTTGGTGTTGGGGTCGAACAAATATTTGATGATTGGCTGATGGTTGGCGTTGATACTGCATCATGTGGGGTTGTGGTTGTGGTCGGGATTCCTGCTCCACGATCTGGTTGAAGTATTGGGGAGGTGATGTCCGAAGGAACTGGGGACAATATTAGAAGGAATTTGTAACGTCCTAAAAAATGGTAGCTGAAGGTGTTACCAGGCGGGTGATACCCGTGAACTTACCTCGACTGGACCAGTCTCTTGACCCTGAGCGTGACCTTGGCTGAAAGAAATAGGTCCAATAATATGAACCGGAAGTGGGGAAGATGACCTTCCACCCAAAGCAGAGAGTGCATTGCTTATCATTTCCCGTAGGAAGGGAGAGATTGGTCGCTGAGAGCGTTGTGAAGTGAAAATGTTGCTAGGAACTGGTGGTAGTGGTTGCTGAGGCTGAGGCATTGCTCGATGGTCCTTCCCACTATCACAGGAAATGGCCATTTTCTCCCCGGAAAAGTGGAGGTAGCGTGGATCGGAGGTGAGATTCAGGGAGGAAATCCGTATCGGTTTGGATGCTTCGTCCACGATCTCTTCCGCCTTTTTCTTTTCAATGATGCAGTTCATGTGGGATCGCACATTCCTTTCAAAGATGTGCTGAAATTTAGAGGGCGAAATTTTAGTGCAAAATTTTAGACTCATCTTTGTCAAGCTTTATCCCTTTCTGCAAATTGTGCATAGCAAATAAAACTGTGTTGAAACTGAGACCCGGTGAGCAGAACCCTGCCGAGTGAAATTAGTGACAAAGGATTATTTTTTTAGAAAGTCAAGTCTCAATAACTGCATGAGTTGACTATATTTCAGTCTCATTTTGACATCCATCCATAACCCAGACGGCAATGGATAAAGTGTCAAAAGTCATGAATTATTTGGGCATAAAAGAACTCAGTCAGAAAGTGACTCTGCAATTCCATCAGTTTGTGTAACTAATTCAGTTTAATGTTTATTTTAAGGGTTCAAGCTTGCCATTGTTGTCTCTACCTGTTAAGGGAGAGCAATGAGATTTGCCTGTTTTATATTTTATTCTCATATTTTATTGCATTTGATTCTAATGTTGTGCACAAAATTTAACATCCCGTTATAAAGTAGAGTTATTAAATAGCTGCCCTGCTCTACTGAACCACTGCACTGATGATGCCTATCTTTTTGCATGCACTTTATCGATAGAAATAAGCTTGTTCAGGTTGAGTGAGGATGTAAATGATATTTTGTGAGAGAATTCCCACAATAATAGCAATTCCTTGGGTTGATGGCATTTCATTTTCATTGGTTGCACTTATCCAAGTACTTGTCCAACAGATAAGTAGTTTTATATTCTTGTTAGCTGGCTTGGCGTGGGATATTTTCCCATTGAGCTAAATGTTTTATAGTGCTCTTCTTATTTTTTCCGTTACGATAGAATTGGTAAAGTAAACTATTGTTTGAAACGATGGTGTCAAAAGTAAAACTAGATTGATTCATGTATGACATTTGGCAGAAAATATGCAGATATTACTACAATGGGTAAGAGTTGGTTGCAAAACTTGGTTCCCTTGAAACGAAGGATGGGCACAGAATAGAAAATGAAACAAAGGAAAGGATGATACTTCACTAAAATTGAGACAAATGATAATTTTTTGAGAATTGAAATTCAGGCAATTTACTATTTGTAAAAAAATTGGGAAATAAAATGCTGCAAAAAATCGCAACATTTTCCACAACCACGTTTTTTTGAATAGTCATAAACATTGCACTTAGTTTCCCTCAGATTTGAAAATAGAATAACAAATTACAGTGCTTCAGCAGTAACAATACAAATAAGGTACTAAGGTGCTAAGTTAGCTAAAAAATATGAAATGCACTCAGCTAAATGAACCAACCCTAATTCAGAATTGCGAGCATAATTATTGGCAAATTACAGGCAACCCACGAACTGCACTTATATCTAATTCAGGACAAGTTTTGTCATTCCAATGCCACAGGAGATGAGTTGGATTAAATTTTATGATTATGCCTAATTTCCAAATTTAATGGGATGATTCCACCATTTTTATCTAAATAATATAAAATGTGCACTCACATCCCCCAAATTAAGTTCGAGTGGAAGTTTAATCATCGTGACGGCCCCTTCGTCCTCGTCCCCTCCTTCCCCAGAGGTGTTTTCTTCTTCTGAGACATCCTTCACTAAATTACTGCTCTTAACGGGCTCCTTGGTCTTATCCTTTGTCTCGGCTTGGTCAAGGTCACCATTTCCGGTTGCGGGGGTAGGGCTTGCTCCTAGGAAACCTTTCAAATATTCGGGTTGAAGAAGGGCTTCCAACTGAAAGGAGGAAAATTCAGGGCATAATTTAGGATGCGTCTTATTACAGTTTTTAAATAGACTCCACTATTTATGGATGCTTTAGTTGGGATTTGATGACAATTTAAAAATTAAGCAAACAAGTTTTGTACGCAGAATGTGAGACATGCCAAGTTATCCATATTCTGCAAACTAGCTTTGTCAAAGTTGTTGCAATAAATAAACCAAAAACAGTTTGGGATGGATGAGGAAATGTAGTGAACCCAGCTATGAATAACTATCATTGCATTGCATTCACTTCATTTGTAGACTTCAAGGAGAAATTACAAAGAAGATGAATCTTTATAGGGTTGCATTGTTTTGCTTCTTTGTTTGGAATGAGGGAGGATTACATTGTTTGTCTCGCAAGGAAACCAAGTTAGTGGGCTGTGAAGTACGAAATCCTTACTTACCTGGTGCAGCATGCAATTTGGAACTATTTTATGTATGACTTGAACTGATTCAATTAACGTTTTGTTCCCTAACTGAGGCAGAGTTGTGCTGCACTCAATTAGCAGGAAAAGTTGTTGAGGTTCTGTTTTTGGAGGGATTTCTAGCTATTTTTTATTCTGTATGTAGCAAGTAAATGTTATTTGAAAACATAAAATGATTTCATGCAAATCCAAGTAAACAAGGAACCAGTTCCCATTTTTTTTATCGGGAAATGAGCTACTCAAACAACAATTGCGTATTGCAACATATTCGCACATTAATATTTCTTACCACAGGAATGGAATGAGCCGATTGCTGGGCGTGGGCCTGGAGTTGTTGTTGGCAAGATGTGGCTGAGATCCAGGCAGAAAATACAATGGCAATGGATAACATTGCCGCAATAAGAACAGCAGCCAGTGCTATTATTCGAGTGATCTGGACCCTGGTGGATAATTGGGTGTGGACATAGGCCTAAAAAAAGAGCAAAAATTAGATCAGGATTTCTTAAAGTTTTTAAATCATGAAATTAATCCCAATTTACAGTTTTGGCGTGGTTAGGATTTTCATTTCATTAAGAATCAGAGCGTGCATGATTTATAAAAGACACGTTTCATTGCCTCATTTCCCTTTATTGAGGGCTATCAGTGTGTGCAAAACGGCGCCATTTTCCTCAAAACGGCATGCCGTTTTGCCGGATTGCCGTTTTGTATGCCGAATTGCCGTTTTGCGTGCCGTTTTGCCGAAATGCTCAAAAAAATTTAATTGTTTTAAACATTGATTCAATGCACAGTGCAATTATAAGCATCCTTGTTGTTGAATTATGAAAATCGGATAAGAGAAATCATAATT
>JAAXNX010001006.1:0-20822 GCA_036491905.1 Folsomia manolachei
GTATATAATGAATTCCCAATCAGAGTAAAATATAAAATAAAATCTTTTGTTCTGGGACCACACCGTCTGCTAAGGTGTCTTCTTCTTCCTTGCTTTATGTGGCTCACTCAATATTCCCTCATCAACAGTTAAATAATCTAAACTGATGACAGCCAAGAGGCCAGTTCATAACGTTCAAACGTCAACCAGGCAAAACCCTTAATAGACTCCTTTAAAAGAGATACCTTCATTTAAATCATTGAGCCGTTAATGACATGCGTCGGAGGAAAGGAAAAGGACGCCTTTGCTCCTGATCACCTTTGTATGTGTCCATTGTCATCTCAATTATGAGTTTCGGACTTGGATATTGTGAATGAATACGTGAATGGTGAGCTGGAGTAAGGTCGAGTTTCAAACAAAGTGGCCAAGTGCATAAACTTTTCTTGTCTAATGCCGACGGAAGAGCTGATAAGATCAATGTATCCATGTACGGCTCACTTAATTCCGGTTAATTGTTTCGGTTGCTCAGTTTTCAGCTTTCCTTGGGTGGCAGTAATGGATAAGCGAGTTTCATACTGTCTCTTTTACGTTTTTTAGAAAATTATTGTGGCTCATGATTTGCACATGTGTCTGTATAGCATTGTGCAAAAACTTAAAAGTGGCTGACTCGCATACATTCAATAAACACGGAAAACAAACTTCTACAAGGAAGTAAAGGTTTTGTAAAGGTTTTGTGTTTACAAAAAACGCAGGCTGACTTGGAATACTTTATTAGCCACTTGACTATTTTTACAGGAGGCCAAAAGATCTTTGAACCCTATACATTCTCAATACGGGGCTTGTCTAATTTTGTATAGCTTCCGTTTCATAAAGAACACGGAAGAAATTGCTTTCCCGGAGCTGAAGGATAGTGTAGGAGCAAGCCATCCTCGCTTTACTTTCTCCCTTACCTTTAAATTTTACTCTAATAAACTACTACACCATAAATATCTTGTAGTGGAGAGTCGTAATTCCGTCCAATAAAAAATGATGAAGAGCATGCACCCACTTACAGTAGAGTTAGTTTCCGTGTAGCAATAAAATTTGGCCTTAATAGTTTCTCGTATGAGTCAATGATCTTGTAAACAATTAAATTACCTGCTTGTGTCTGTATCAGTTACCTTTTCCGTAAATAATGTTACGTCATAAATCTGCATGCAAAATATACGTGGTGCCTCTTTATTGTTCCCAGAACTTTTCAAGGAAACGTTTGCCAACTTTTTCTTGGATTAAGAAATGGCAACGATTAAGAAACGTATCCGAAATCAAAGATCGTGTTTACATGGACGATTTTCTGACTGACGAAATGGTTTCGCCTTTGGTGGCATTTTGTGTTCCTTATGAAAAGGTTCAGGAATTCGATGCAAACACGTTAATGGCTCAAAGTGCCCGTGGGTAAAGGTAAAGACTGAGCGAAGGTGGTCACTCAGTAATGGGGGCATTGCATGAAGTCTAATTGTATCACCCATATTGTTGCGGATCCAGGCATTGTTACTGAATGGATGCCGGCTGATATGCATTGCTTTTGAAGTTTTGGACCTTTTGTACATATTTAAGGTGGTAGAAGGGAGTTGAAGAAGAATGGATGCAACCATGTAGATGTACATAGATGTACAAAGCTGTTAACAAGTTGAGGGGTGGCCATTGATTGCTTCCTCTTGTCGGCTTCTTTTATCTCCGGCTTCCTCAGAAGAAATGAGAAAAGTGTGAAAAGATGATACAGTGCATGGGACTCTCTCACTCACAAATAATCATAATAATAATCATCATCATTGGATGGATATCCTGTTTTACCTGGCTTCATTTCATGGTTGATCTCATTGTTCAACCAGCCAGATGGGGAGAAGAAGATGTGACTGAAGTGAAGTAGGCATGAAGGCCGTTGAAGGTCCTCAATTTTGTAATGCACGGCTAATAAACAACACAATCAGATTTTATAAACATTACATTTAGAGCAAACGTATCACTTTATTCTTTAGTTATTGTTGGAAACATTGCAACAAATTACTTATCCATTACTGGCAATGCAAGTAATGGTATTTCATCGACAAAGAATGCCAAAATAATTGAAATATTCCACACACCGAAAGTCTACTTCATAATACAGATCTGTAGCATAACGTGAAAAATGCATTATTCGGAGTTTAATAATTTGGTCCAAATATTCCACAGCATTCGAACACAACTAAAACTATGTATGTATGAATCTAAGAATAGCTTCCATTCTAACAGTCCTTCTGTCAAGGCCATAAAATGGGAATACCAATCCTCAAGAAATTCAAATTCAATTGGCAGAAATAATGGGAAGATAATTTCTCACCTTTTATGAATGGAAAGAAAAGAAAATGAAGCCGATGATGGGCCAGACATTGAGCATCCTGTTTTGAATGAGTCGTCTAGCCACCCATTGTTACAATTGGAGAAAGGTTAGCTTTATTAGGACCATTGTTTCCTGCACTCCGTTCAAAATAAGTGACTTCTGACCTCTTGCTTCTCTACGCTAATTCCCAACAATTTCACAATTCCTCTTTTTCTACCTGCTCGTCCAGCGTGAGATTAAATAAGACATTTTTACTTTGAACACAACTAACCAACAATTTTATGGCCTACATATCTCACCTCTCTCACTCACCCGCTTTGATCCCCTCCCTCCTCCTCCGGTGTTAAATCCTTATCCCAGCAATAAAACTAAATATCTCTACTGTTCACCAGGAATAAGCGAATATTGAAGTATAATCCCCAGTGGTCGGGGTCGCAGGCGAGGTGAACCAGCACTCCCACCATCTCAATCTTGTAACAGACAACTTGGTTTTAGCACTTCTTCACTTATTGGCACTGCAGGGAATTTATGACCTTGCGACAAGTCAATTTTATTTTAGACAACTTCCTCGAAAATCCTAATCCTGTTTCAAAGAAATGTTTGTAATTTTTAACCCAAGGAAATGATAAGCCGGCATACTGTTTGAGAAGAGGAACCAAATAAAGGGGATTTCTAGGTCCTTCATTTACTTGTTATGAATTGTGCCCTAGTTAATAATCCATCTTTATCCTCCATCCGGAGTAAATAAGGCACTCATACACCAATAGAAATGGACCAACTACTATTTAATCCTGGTTAAGCCAAGTTTTAAACATTTTAGAGCAATGCTGTTAACTCTTGCATATCATTCAGTGCGTGTATTTTATTCCGGAGTGCAGGTAATCGTTGTTATGATGTTAAGCCTTTATAACAGAAAACCCTTTATGATCCCACCGATTTAAGTTCAGGATAAGCTCTTGCTGTGCTATGTTTTGGCTGTTTCGTGTCTGGTATGTCACGCTAGCTGGTTATCCAGATATCTTGTTTTTGACCCATCACCAATTGAGAACTACAACTTTATTCCATTCCTTAACTCTTGCCTGAGATGTCTCCATTTATCACAGACTTGATGACTTTTATTAATTCCATCAACTTTGTCTTTTTCTTGCAAAACATGCAATGCAACAGGACTGCCGTTGTCTATATTCCTCGTATGAATGTTGCATGACAATTGATTTTTATAGAAGCTTGACCCGTGCTCATTCTGTGGTCAAATCGCATGAAACATTTTGTACATAAATGACAGAGGTAAATTTCACATTAAGGAATTTAGAAACTAACTAACTTTCTAACAGGCACAGCTCATCTTAAAATGCTAAAGGGCAATTAGATAAGAATTCTCAGACAAAAACACAAAGTTTTATATTTTTTCCAATGGGTGTGTGCATCCTCATACAGTACAATAATAAGACTATCCAAGGAATGAATACCACCCTGACTGGACTCGGATTCGTATAATTACCTCCTTTTAACATTCCAAGGTTTAAGTTTAACCATAACGTTTTGGTTAAAAAAACATATGAGATTTACTTAAAATCCCTGACCAAACCCTACAATTACCAGAAAAACCCTCGCTCACCTTTTCACCTAAATATGTACATATGTACCTACACAGTTGATGAATATATATGCACTTGAACTTGAACCTGAACTGATAAACCACAAAACAAACGAATACTTGAACCAACCTAGCTCAACTTTTCTTAATTACTAACCTTCTCTGGTCCCAACCAATCCATCGACTCCACCCACTTAAAAACCTTTCTGACTTCTTTCAGCACTGAAAACAATCCTGTCGCATATCCACAATAATGGTTCTTACAATTCAAAAGCTCCAATTGGGTTTCCAGCTTCATCTCCATTTCTTCTCACAAACATTCCATAATTAATTATGCGTCCTTTTCATTAGAGTCAAGTATTTTATCCTACCTCTACTCACATGGAAGCTCTGCATCTGAATCTCCGTAGCAGTGTTTCATTCCTCGTAATGAGTTTGACAAATGAAGAAGTCTTAAATAAGATCCCAGGGTAGTGGAGTTTCCACTGGCTTTAAAATTTAAAACCTTTAACTGTTCAAAGTGTTAGTGTAAGCAAGCGTCTTAAGACACCGCACTCTACCGCCGACCTACCTTTACCTTCTCACTTATTTATACTTGCTAAGTAACTAACTCCACAGAAATGGATAGGGATAACCATACACTAAGCCCTGATGCTGAGTGAGTCGTAAGGAATGTAATCCCTTTTCAACATATTCTTCATTCCGTTGTCGGAATAGAATGGGACAACAACAGGAAGAAAATGCACTCTCTGCTCATCAACACGCCTTTCTTTCTTTATCCAGGATGAATGACAAAGGTATCAGGAGCAAGTATTCAAAATCTTGGTCAAGATATGCATTAATACAACCAGCTCATGTTGAACTCTGAGATAGACAAGTGCAGAAGAATGAGGTGTTCAATGAACAATATGCAACCCGCACTACTTAGGTGTAAGATCCAGCCATGGACATTCCCAGCACTACCATATTGAACGAGAAACATGTCCATGAAGAACAAATCTTCTTTCCCAGAGGAGAAAAGGAACAAAGAACAAACAAAATGCATCCATTCAACGAGGCATGGCTCATAGCATAGAATTTTACCTGTAGCACTACCATATTGAACGAGAAACATGTCCATGAAGAACAAATCTTCTTTCCCAGAGGAGAAAAGGAACAAAGAACAAACAAAATGCATCCATTCAACGAGGCATGGCTCATAGCATAGGATTTTACCTGTTCTTTTACACAACAGGTTTCACTTCATTTCTCTCCAGGGTTCGAAAAAAGCATCAACCCAAAGTTTTCTTAAAACACTGTGTTATAGTGGGTTTTATAGGAATTCATAGGACTTTATTCATTAAATACATTCAACCATAGTTTGGACAAACGTATCGTAGTGTAATGAGACTAAATTTGAAATCAACACATTGTCATTAAAATTATTTCCTGTGTATAATTCAGTTGTATAGGAATTTCATAGGTAATTTGACTTGTTTTGTGAAAACTAATTGCATGTCCATTACTTTGTGTTCAGTTCAAATCACTGAAGTCTTAATAAAATCCAAAATATCAGTATCACAAACCAAAATGAAAAAAGCCTAGGTAAAACCCTGGGTCGACTTTGCTACCTACAGCTTTATCCATGGCTTACAACAGCTACCTTTGCATTTTTCTGAGGTAACTCACTTTGTCCATTTGATATTTAAACACTGGTTGGATATCTCAACCAATATCTTTTAGCCTCAACCTGCCTGAGGTCCATTTCCATTCCATCCCGACATGGTCCATCCATCCGTCCATCTAACAAATCGAAACCAAACCGTATCCATCCATGGCTTTTACCCTCTCTTTCTGTACAAGTAAAAGGTATTAATGGATAGTGATATTAGTAAAGTAAGCAGCTTCGTAAGTTTATGTTTAGTAGGTGCATGCGGTTGGTTCTGTGTTATTACTACACCAACTCCAGCCAGAGAGTAAGTGATCATCACACTAGTAAATATCCATCTACACCCCACAGAACGCTGACACTGGAAAAAACTTCCATCTCACAAAACCAAGCCAACGCCAAAACTACTTCAAATTCGCCGATTCTAACCACAAAGATCATTGCACTATAAAACTGGTAAAAGTTGTTGTGAAAAGATTTTTAGTGAATTGGAGACCACACCAAAGACTCAAGACTCTAAAAACAAGTGTTGAAAAGTGATCGGTACTTTAACTCGACTCGACTCCAAGATAACATCGCCCGTCTCAAGTTTCTCACACAAATAAACTACATAATCCTTGCTCTGGACGGAACCTTTGTAGTGTGTGGCTCCCTGCGGGATTTATATTTTTGATTGTAACACAAAGATAGGCAGGGTTACATGCGTATATTTACATATCAGATATCCGCCGAATAAGTGCATAAAGGATCCGTACAAGACATTAAGATTACATGGCAAAATGAAGAGTGAATCTGAAATTCATCTCATCTTCCCATTTCCTTAATGAGTTCAATTACTGGACATTAGTTAGCAAAAAAGGAGCAAAAAGAAAACGAGTGGACAAATTGTGACTGCATTCATTCCCTGTGACATAAAGTCGGTGTTTAAATTAAATGGAGTTGACGTCTTGAAAACCTGTTCAGCCACAAGTACATAATCCCACCTGCAGATTTGCCTTAAAAGAGCAGAAGAGACATATGTAACAGGCAACATTAATTTAGCAAGTTCTGTCCGAACCTTGCTTGTATATCGTCACTTGCCGTTTACAGAATTTTATTCACTTCCCAAAACTACAATTTAACAACAAAGCCTTAATTAAACTGACAGGCTTCTTCTCGTAGATACAGCTAAATTTGGCGACTTATGGGTTCAATCATGCTTATTATGAACTTTATTGTTTAACTGGTTGAATAAATACTTGACGGACCAGTCTAAACAAACTGAACAAAAGTTTACTTCAATAAATTACCAAATAAGTCAAGCCAGCTTCGCCCACGGATCAATATCAACCAACAGGATATAATGATCATATCTTAAATGGTACGTAATCAAGTAGTCGAGAAGGACCTACTGTTTAGTCTCAATTTATGTATCAGTGCATTCATCCTTGTCAACTCAACGCACTTGTTACAAACACAAGTTGAGCTTTGTTTGCCAATAAATTTCACATATTAAGAAACAATGGAATATCTGAACGAATTTTGAATCTTTGAATAAACAATATGAAATAACAAAGTATTATAAATTCGTGAGAAGTGGACACCACTGGACATTCCCAAATCAGCGTGAATAAGTCAACCCAATACGATGGAACCCATTCACTTACAGTCCCGATCCCTGATGGAGTGTCACTGGCTTCTACTCCTTACTCTAATTGTCACATCAATTCATCTCTCCTCTGGGTATGTCCTCTTTTTTAATACAATTAACTAATATAACAATTAACATTTTGCAGGAATTAAAGATATCATGCATGTTGGCTGAATCTTTGTTGCCGACTTACTTGTTTCACTCCGTCTGTTGGAGAAAAACATGTTTGTCATATATATTGTATAGGTTGAATTTGTTTTGGTTGACATACGTTTCACGAATTCCTCTTTACAAGTTTCAATTTAAAGTGGTGACGAAGGTTATCTTTGAAGGTGCTTAATAACAATTTTAGTTACGCTCACAGCAGAAGGCGTCTATATCAGTAAATGCATAGCTCACAAAATATAGTATTTACACCGTACATGGTAGTTTCGTCCTAATGAAGATTTCCAGGTTGATTTTGAACGCAGGTTGAGCATAAAGTATTGACGCAGTCCTCAAGAATGCAGAGGATTAAAAATAAAGAAAGGAAAAAGTTTGGTTGGACAATTCGTTTGAGGAGAGAGAACCTTAATTCATTTCCCCAAGGAAGGATCACTCTTAAATTAAATGTTTAAAATGTTAACTAATATGTACCAACTCATGCCAGAGCCGTGGTTGGAAGGCATGCATGGTAAATTAAATTGGTTCTGTTGGGAATGAACACTTAACGTAAAACTCAATCTCATCTGCACTCACTCACTGAAGCATAACTCATGAAGCAGCTTAACTCTTTACCTGGCTTGGTTATTCCCAAGTTTTGTATTATTCATTGTTGATTGCTTCCAAAGAAAGGAGGAGATGAGTGCATGGACATAGAATATGTCCAGGGTGAGGGGAAAGTTGGTCACTTATTCAGTCATTTAAATATTTTACCCACCACCCTGCACCCTATAAATTTAAATTATTTACCTGGGACACAAACACCAGTACTACGTATGTACATGCATTGTGAACAGATATTGTCTACCTGGCTGCATGGTCATCTTACCTTCACTCACCTTCACGTCTCTTTCTCCATATTGTAAATACGCCACAACAACAATGAAGGTGGTACACATATCTACGGAGTATCCCTTATTTCATCCTTACACAACAATTGTTGAGCATTTTATGGAAAACTGTGTGAGCATATGCCCATTACACTAATTTCTTGATACCCATCTACCAACCTCACCCACTTTATTCATATTCAAAGGGCTGAGTGGTGAGAGTTTGAGTTTATTGAATTGAAAGTAAGAGGTTTGAAATCCCTTGAATTGAACCAAATACATTGACCAACATTTGTACAAACAAGGAGATTGTGTTAAATATACACAAGTGTGTATTGAAGTACAGGTATCTCAGTTTAAGGAGTCAAGTGAAGTGGTGTTGAGATAAGATGAAATTTTAAAATAGAATAGATGAGCCTTCCATGTGTCAAATATTGTAAATGTGTTGCAACGTGATTCTGAGTCAAACACCATTGAAACATTTTCTACCTTGTCAACCCTTTCTTCTCCATTACATCATTTTAGATTTATTCTTCTAGTTTCGCACCTAGACAAGATAAAATTGTTAGGCATCTTAAATTTATGACATTTTCTACACAGAATGAGATTGAATCTGAGAAAAAAAATGAAATAAATTGACGTATCGTAAAACACTTAAATAACCACAGGTTGACTAGGATTCTTCTCAGAAGACAATTATAATTTGGTTCTGGTGTTTATGTTTTAAACACGATGCATTCAGTCAGTCTGTCTGTTACTCATAAAAGTTGTTGTATGAACATATTTATGTGATTCAGGTGAGTGAGTGTGGCTGGCATAGTTGTTTTATTACGGCACACATTGTGTCAGTCTCACCTTTCAGTTAAGATTTACGACAACAATTAGATGATACGGATCCAATGTGGATCAACATTTATTTTAATTCTTATCCTCTTCAATGGAAATGTAGAATGTATCAACATCCACTCATAATGCCAGGTTCAGGAAGAAAGTTCAGTAAGAATATTTCTCAATATTTCCTCCTCGAGATCACAACCACAAAAAATTTCACTCACATTAACAGAGTGAGGTAAATGGTCTCTGGAAGACTTGCACAACAAGAAGTTTTAGCTGATTAATGATATAAACATCACCCAGGAGGAGGATTAGAGTAGAATGGAACATCTAAGAAGAAATAGTTAACATATTTTCTTTTCTAGACAAATGTTTACCCCTTGAAAGCAATTTACGAGCCTTACACATCAAATTCTTCTCAAATCTCTTCCTTCCTTGGGCCCACTTTTGAACCTTTTTTTGTGTTACTCCATGACTGAATCATAACACGGTTAAAATTCTGGAATCAGACAGAAAGGGTCTGACTCTGGAAATGGGATGGAGATAAATTGTAAACCAGAGCTAGTCTGGCTACTTCCTTCATAATGAGAAATGGGGATGAATCACTACAACTTTTAAAGTTAACCCATAAAGAATTGGGACATGCGAGGATCCCACACATCGACAAACTAACCCTTGAAATAGAATGTGATTGTTTTACATATTTCAATGACTGACTCTCTTACTTGTTGTATTCCACAGAAGACTTGACCCCAGTTCCGGAGGATCATCTGGAGGATTCTCTTCTGCCGTTGTGATTCAACCCCACATCCCCACAACCACTCATATGCTTATCGATCCTTCTCGAGTGTGTCGAAAAGGACGCAAGCATAATTTACGCGACTCCATGAACTTTATTCACGGAGGGAGAGGCCTTCCAGGGAGTGGAAGTGGTGGAGGAACATCTTCTAATTCAGGTCCTTCTTCAAATTCTGCCAATCCCCGAGCAGCAAGGAGACAGAGGAGGAATAAGGTGCGAAATTTTTGCAATAAGGAACCCGACATGATTCGTGAGGCTAAACGAGGAGCCCAAATTGCAACTTCGGAGTGTCAACATCAATTCAAAAATCGTCACTGGAACTGTTCCGCTCTTCCCAGAAGTATAAGACTTGTTTTAGCAAGAGGTTAGTACATTCAATTGAGTGATATCATGTTACTAATATATCCTTTATGTAGTGTTGTAACATTATCTTCATCGGCATGTACATTCTGATATGTCTGTGTCCCTTGGTGGTCATCCTGTAATTGACCTTGATGCATTGTTTCATACCAACTTCTGTCCTTTTTACCTGGTTGCCTCCGACATGTAGAGGTTGTAAAATAGAGAAGGGATGAGTGACAAGACATTTATGACCAGAGTTTTACTCAACAGGAGTCAGTTTGTTAAATAATTATGCTCACTCACAACTTGATTTCTTACCAGTCCTATAGTTCAAAAACAGATTTCATGATTTTTAGAAGAAACGAGTCCGCACCTGTTTAAGGAAGAATCTGCTTCGTTTTTTAACATTTCTATATATTTTTCTAACCAATTGACATTTACGACCCTACACGAAATCGGAAGCACAACTCAAATGCAGATTTCTGCATATGCAAAGACTTATATTGATAACGTAGTACGAAGACGAACTGCTTGCTACAGAAGTCAAACCAGCACTCAACACTTTAATAAAACCTCACGATGAGTGAACCCTTGCAGACGAAAATCATTAAGTTTGCGAAATTTGACACCATATTTACTCCCAGATTCTTTATGGCTGTTGTGAGTCCTCAGTCAGTGAGTCTTTATTTTAACGAACAACACTTAATAAAAGGAAATTGGGGTAAAGGTATTATATTTAATGAGGTTTTTCCTATATTTACGTCTGCATTCGTGTATGCATGTAAATATGTAAAAGAACCGGAAATCTGCACGAATAAATATTGTGTTTTGTGTGGGTCCATAAGTACACGTTTTTGCAATGAATGCAGTTTTACGATTGCTGCAGTTAATCAGTTTAGTAACTGACTCAGTTGTTGACAAGAAGTTTCCTTTATTGCTCCCACATTTATTTATTTGGTATTAAATTCATAA
This sequence comes from Folsomia manolachei, assembly GCA_036491905.1. Classification (NCBI taxonomy): domain Eukaryota; kingdom Metazoa; phylum Arthropoda; class Collembola; order Entomobryomorpha; family Isotomidae; genus Folsomia; species Folsomia manolachei. The sequence continues at coordinate 11,192 of JAAXNX010001006.1, forward strand.
ACATCCAGGTCAGTTGATCCACATCACAATGCTATTAAAATGCACATTCTACACTGTACTTATGTACTTTACAACGAGACCTCCCACCTTTGACTAACGTGGAAATAAAAATAAAATAATATGCATAGCTTTGAGTTTACATGATATTATGAAGAAACCAGTTTCTTGTTCCTTGGTCATAAAAAATCTGTCAACTTCGTTCAACTGAGAAGCCTAAATAATGCAGGAGATGCAACAAACACGGCATTCATTTGACTGCATTCGATGTAGAATTTACAAATTGTCAAAATTTTTTGTCATAAAATAGTTTAATCCCTTTTGCACATGTACGTAACAACCTTAGAAAAGTTTACTTGAGGTGAAAAACAGAAAGAAGGTTAATTGTCTCCAGTCATGATTACAGAACTGAGTTCATTTTGTTTTTGACTCTACGAAGTAAATTGGCTGTTATCTTTTCCTATAAATATTTACTTTAGGGCAGAGAAAGTGAGTTGTACAACTTTTACGCATGGAAATATGGAGGCAGCCACTAACCAAAATATTTTTAATCCTGAGAGTCGGGCATTTCTTAAACTTTACTTTTAGTTAGCCACACGCATAAAAAATATACAAATTAAAAAAATAAAACATGTAGAAAGGTGTTTTAATGAAGTCTGCACAACATTTTGGGTGTCAATGAGTTTCCCTGCGTGATTTTATTTTCGACAGATAAATAAATTTATGTGGGACACTTGCATTTTAAACTATTTGAGTTGTTAGTAGGTTATTATCTCATCTCCCTTGTCCCTTGGTAATCAACTTTGTCTGTAATCTTATCAAGGCGGGTAGATTTTTGTGATTTTGATGCATGGAGTTAGTTACTGCCCTAATGAATTTGAGATATATACTCTAGTCTCTTTTTAATTTACTCTTTAAACTTACTTACCTTTCAACACTGTCTGTCTACCTGTCTCCCTGTACGTGTCGCTGCAGTTAGTCAGCTTAATGAGGGGAACAGGGAAGCGATAAAGATAAGACCCGCATAGAGATAACCGGAACAACCTTCTGTACTTATCTCAACTCACCCACTCTGGTTTAGGATTAGAAAAAGGATCTCATTCACGTTACGCATACTTGGATTATTTATACGATTCTCATGTTATTCCCGGTTTGCAGAAAGTTCCAGTTTTTTATGACACATTTTTTGTGACGCATCCTTATTCCTACCATGGAACGAATGCCAGGTAAATCCTGTAGTAGTTGATGAGAAGAGCTTTTTCAAAAGACGAAAACGAATAGAGACTGGTTGAATATTAATTTGCTGGAAATCTTATCCTAATCTTGTTGGTCATGTTGGTAGGCAGGTTATTCAAGATTTGAGAGGAATGCGTATCCTATAAATACTTGAAGAAAGGTCTTTAATTTCATTATCGAGTGACCAACGCCGCAAATACAAACCACCTCTACCAGTGACGAAATGCCTTAAAAGGTGATTTCCAACGACCACACAACTCCAGCTTGACGGATACTGATGACTGCATGACAATTGACAAAGAATGACATCCTTTCCCTTCAGCCACTTTTTTTAGCCTGAAAACAGCGATAAATGTGTAAATACGTACCTGTAGCCACAACCGTGGGAATAACAGTTGACACACCAACCAACGGGCAGTAAATCTTCTTTTCCTCCACCCCTGGCCTGGACCCTACTCCATTTTCTTGGAGTGTCATCATCCTTTTTTTCAATGAAACACCTCAATCATCTCATCACATTAGACGCGCCAACACTTTTCGTCCTACTATCACTACTTTTCCATTCTTTTCTTCGTTTGGTTCCGCAGAGTATGTAAATGATAAAATATAAGCCAACAAACAAGGGTTGAGTACGACAAATCTGTAGGTAGAACTAAACGAAGTGAACAATGTTTTGACCCATTGTTGCTGTTACGTTGTAGAGAAATGGATGAAAATGAAAGCAAACGAGAAACTTGGCATGGGTGGGTGGTTGGTGAGAGGAATTGGTGTTTTAAATTGTGAATTGTTGAAGAGATTTATTGGTCATCAATCAGTCCATCATTTTGAGAGAGTCGCTGATGGATGGCTGGAGCTTTGTATATTTACATGGGTCAATATCCAATCCTTGTTCTTAGGATGGATGATGGGAAAGAAAAGTGAGTGACCCACCCGCCCAGGGAACAGTTACTGAAAGAAAGGGTTATAGTTTGTAAATTGATTGATTACTAAGCTCTACGTTCTTTACTGATCACTGCATGTGGACAGAATGAGCAAATATTTTTATACCTTGCCATTCATTCACCACATTTTACAAAAGTGTTTTTCAGTTTGAAAACTTTTAGTTTAAAAATTCTTCCATCCATTAAAATATTGAGATCAATCGATGCAATCATTGCGTATATTGTCACTTTTGGTACTTCGTGAAAAGGCAGAAGGAAAATGTCTTAATTGTTTCGTTTTTTGTAGAACATTTGATTTTCTGTTGACTCATCCTTCCCCTGCATCAGCCATAGCTCAGATTTAGAGTGAGACCTCTTTTCCACGTACTCTGTCCCTTTTATTGACAGAGTTCTCATGAATGGAATCAAGTCAATTTTCTTAGAGAAAGCCATTGTTGTCGTCAAACAGGTAGACAGGCGGAGAGAAGGTAGAGAGGTTGGTACTAGATCTAGGTAGTAAACAAGTAACTTCAGGAGACGACTGCTAGTCATGTAGTGAAGTTGTTGAAAATTGTGATATCAACAGAGATGAGATGCATCTCAACTTGTTTGCAGGAGTTTCCTCTTGTAATGTAAACGTCGTGTTCATGATGTAATGATGGGATGATGAACAAATCTTGGAAATTTGTTCTCAATTCCATTAAGCAAGCAAGCAAGACAAGTGAGCTGTGCCAACCAATCCATCATTTTTGTTCTATTACCATCATGCACTCGTATATTGTAAATAATGCAATGATAAAGTCCATTAAACCGTGTAATACAGGCTACTAAACCAGTGAATATATTGCAACATGGGGTTTGTATTTGCGCGTTCACCCTTTGATGATTGGTAATTATCTGAGGCACATCATCAGATTATTCCATGTTTAGCCGACATTATTAATGCCCGAGATATGTTTCTACTTATGCACAAATTTGTTAATTCAGAACATGGTCACAATTCCGAAAACTTGTCAAATTTGTAACAGATTTCATGACAGTTGCTTAATTGAATTCCTTTTGCCTATAAATACTATTTTGTGTCCGACATAATTTCTTTACTGATTTGACATTATCGGCTCTAAATTAGGGCGAAAATTGATTCAAAATTAATAATGACACCTGTTTAACTAATTCAATCATTGCATTCTTCCAGATACTCGGGAAACGGCGTACGTCCACGCTATAACTGCGGCCGGTAAGAATTGCTAATTTAGACCTCATTCGTTGTATTGTGAGATTGTAATACGTATAACTAAGTTTGTAACTTTTACAAAGGTGTGACCTTTACCGTGACTCAGGCTTGCAGCTCCGGCCAAGTTCAAGACTGCCCTTGTGACAGAACCCTTTCTGGTGAGTCAAGTAATCAATTTGACCTCTTCCATTCAATAATCATAATTTCATTGACCTCTTCCTACCATCCTTCCAATCTATTATCGAACAAGTAATAAATTAGAAAAAAGTAAATTGGATAGAGTGGGTGAAAAAATGTCCCTAAAAATTCCAACCCCTTGATTTTCTCACGGATATACAACCAGAAATTCCACTTTCCTCCTCCAAATTCCAGAGACCTTTAACTTTTTAGCTTTATTTCACTCAAGGCTCCAGAATTCTTTGGAATTGATGTCGATGTGATGTCACTCCCTTCGAAGATTTCCTCCAGTTAAATTGTATATGCACTAAAAACCTCTGGAAGACAAATTTATACCAGTTCGTAGGCCGGTTTTGTCTCCATCTCATCTCATTTTAAAACTTACAACTATTTCCCTATTCCGATGAGACATTGATCTTTCTCTCGCATAGTTGCTCTCTAATAAAAATGAGCAGGATATAAGACCACAATTGTGTAAGACGTTCTAAAACATGTATTCTTTGGATTGCAGGCAAATCCACGGACGGGACGTATGAGTGGGGAGGCTGCGGGGATAACGTTCATATAGGTGGGTGGCTAAATATATCAATACACAGAGGTCACATAATATGACCCCTATACCCACCTAAGCGTGGAGTAGTGGCTTTCCTGTCTTTAACTATATTTAAATGTCTTTCAATAGGTTATGAGAGATCGAGAGATATCTTGGACATCAAACTTCGTCGACGGAGCGATATTCGGAGCCTCATGTTACTGCATAACAACGAGGCTGGAAGGCTGGTAAGTAATTCTTGTCTACTCTCAATTTCTCTCCGTATAATGGTAGAAACTCGTTTTCTTTTTTACCTTTGTTTTGTGGTTGTGCCTGGTTTAAAGATGGAATTAAAGACACCGAGATAAATAGATGGATCAGGAATCTTATCCTTATCGTTTACAAGCATCCGTCAAACATCGAACATGATAAATAAGTACGAGACAGAGATAGAGTCAGAGAATAGCTTAGAATACAGATAAATAGGAGTGGATCCATGAGATGAGTTGATGAAAATCATTATGATAAGTGCCGTAATATTTCATCTCATTGGATGAGTCGAGATAAAATAGGAAATGTCCTCACTCAATCTCCCATTTATATCTTTTGGCTATAACCCGTATTGCAAGATAAATAGATACATTATTTCGATAACCCGTAGCACCAGATTAGGTTACAAAACACATTACTTACTAGTCTCAGATATTATTTTGTTCTTCTCCACCCACAAATTACTTTTACTTGATAGCTTATCCCTTACAAAACATTTAATCCCATCATTTGTCTCACAATCTGATATTTACATCAGGGGCAAAATGCAATTTCCTTGATTCCTTTAATGACCTTTAATTAATTACTTGTTCCTCATTTTCCAGGCTGTAAAAAACAATATGCGTCTCGTCTGCAAATGTCACGGTCTTTCTGGTTCCTGCACTCTGAAAACCTGTTGGCAAAAAGTGCCTTCATTTCGAGAAATTGGAGAATTATTAAAACTAAAGTTCGATGGAGCAGTAAAGGTGATTCCAGGGAATGATGGGAAATCCCTGATTCCGAGTAAAGCCTCGATAAAACCTCCAGAAAAAGAGGATCTCATCTATTTTGACGAGTCCTTTGACTTTTGTCACTTCAGCAATAAAACCGGGGCACTTGGGACGGCTGGGAGGGAGTGCAATGTCACCTCTTACGGAGTGGATGGGTGTGACCTACTCTGCTGTGGGAGGGGTTATCGCAGACGGAGGATAACTGAGAGGAAAAATTGTCGTTGTAAATTCCACTGGTGCTGTGAAGTCACTTGTGACACTTGTATCGTCACGAAGGAAATTTACACCTGTAGATAGATAAGTGAAGTCCCTAACTAATTTTCAATTGGAAGAATAGTTTATCCTAAATATTTATCAGATGATAAATCGTTAGAGTTGAACTATAAACCCATCCAGTAGGAATTGTAAACTTTTATTGTAAATTTATCTGTAGAATTTTAGATTTTAAAAAAATTTTAAGTATTTATTTTTGTTTTATTTTATTGATATTGTGCCATTTTTGCTTGATTTGACTTTTATTTTATGTGTAATAACTATTCAAAATATATGTAATCCTGAAAGCGGTTTACAAATAGGTTTACCTTTAAGTTGGCGAAATACCGTAAACAATTAACAAACATTATAAAGTAAATTAAGGCATGCAGTTTATTCGTAGTGCTGTGGTTATGAATATATATTTAATCCATGCATAATTTTCATAAAGTATATTATTGTCTGATATCGACAACTAAATGAATAGAGCAAGTATTTCCGTGAGTAAATGACGAGATTCAATTTGTATTTTATACCCTGGCCTATTTTATTCCGTCATTTGTCAATATCAACCTGATGGACTTTTAGAGTCATTCATGTGCTTATCTATTGTACATGTAAAATGATACCATTATTATGCGGCACTTGCATCAATCTCCTCATACCCTGCCCTCGCCTTGGCCCACTATCTCAAAATACCTTACTTGTCTCTAATGAGCAACCCCAATTATCAACCAAGTCCAAATCTCAACCCGTTTTTACTATTTGAAGGATATCCTAAATCCAGTCAAAGTTCAGGTGAGCACGTACCAAGCGCCAAATGTGATATGAAATACTCTTACGCTCCAGACTCTAAAAATCCTTTGGTGTCCCAATATTTTGGCTACCCAACAACATGCCCAGGTGAGCCAGAATATGGAGACCTCCCGGATGAGGTGAGATTGGGATCTCCATCAGTTAAAAGCTGGAAAATGAGACATTTAATTAGTTGGCCTGTCAGCAGCCTGTGAAGGAAGGAAAGTGAACAAAGTGCAGACTTTTTTGTCCAGTCACAAAAGTTGACTCCAGATTTCCATGCACTCTATTCCATTCCTTCTATTCATGCCATCATGTCCTTAAAAGGTTCACAATTTATGAGGAACAAACTGGTTTAGCTGCCTGCCTGCCTTCATGATGTTACTTACTTACAAGTTACTTGCTCCTAACTTCTTTCCTTGGGCGATTGTCAACTAAAGAAGAGAGAGGACAAGGTGCTTACAACAATGACAACAATGAAATAAAGTATGGAAAGGGAGCCGTAAATTATTGACATCCATTTACTTTGTAAGATGCTTCTCTCTGTATATGGACTTCTACCAGAGAGAGAGACTCCTGAGGGGGCAAATCGTGTCACAAAATTATGCGTACAGACATGTCCCTTACTTGTTCCTTACTTGTTCATATATGAATTTAGTTTTTATGCACTTGATTCCATAAATTGTATTATTATTGTCGTTAGAAGAAGTGGTTTCCTCGTGAAAAGTAATGAGAGTGATGAAAAATCCTTTTCACCTCTTTCTTCTGCAATGAAATGACTCCAGCCAGGGTAAAGGATTGCACATAAAATGAAAACATCATGCAAAAACACTCGTTTTAAATTGCCACGTCTATAATTTTATTATTCCAGAGATTTCAAAGGGTTCCGTGATTTTACAAGTTCTGGCATCGGCCGTTTTGACCAAGTCTGGAAATTAAGGAATGAAAAGATGACTTGAAGTTAGATTGGATTTGATGAGGAGAGATGAGATTATTATGATATCTTGATCTGTGGTCGGTCGGTTGTGGGTGAGGATAGGCAAATGTTGGTGTGGTCGGTAGATGGACGGGCCACTACGGTGCGAAATGGGAGGTCTAGCAGCCAAACAACAACTTTGACCAAGGGAGAGATGGATGGATGGGCAATAAGTCCATGTACTACTTAGTTATCTGCAGGTAACTATATGCAGGGAAAGCATTGTTGTTAAAAAGACTGAGTGAGTGAGTTGGCTGCCTGTGAGTGAGGTGACCTCCTCCCACCCATCCCGCTGAGATGATGAGTTATTATCGACTCCCCAACTCCGCCACGGGAGGTCAACTCTGCTGAATCACAATCATCTTTAGTCCAGTACATCCTTTTAACATTCAGGTTCATGTATTCTCATAGTTATATTTGTACATCTTACTCCCAGGTAAAAATGAGGTAATTACTGCACAAATGTCCAAGTACACATTTAACGAACTTGTTGCTGCCTGCCATTCTCCTTCAATTTGCAAACTCCTTAGTTCTACTTAATCCATGACTTTGGAGTGACCAGAAATAAATGTATGCAAAATTTTTTTAGAGCAACTGCCTGCAAATATCGACATCCTATTGACTTTTATATGTTACTGGAATGACCATAAATAATGGAATAACTCTTTAACTTACATATGTGCCATCATCGCATCTTCTCTCTTGTCCCATAATTTTCATTTTACGACAACAATCAGCCAACTCATTACACGTTTTTACGAGTGAATGGGAATGGAAGGACATAAATTGAAGTAAAAGGTTGCAATAAATAGTGTCGGAATCACATTAAAAACTCATTATTTGGCTACGTCGCTCCCTTAATTACCCACCCCCTGCTGTTGGGTAGGTGGTGGGAGGTGCTTTCCTCGCTTCATTTTTTATGTTTTCTTCATTTCGCTACCTCATTCATTTTCTGCGTCTTTTATTCTTCTTAACAAAGTGATGCCCTCCTTTTCTTATTTGGGTCTTGAGTGCAAAAAGTTTAAGTTTTTGCAATTACTTTAAAATGAAATTTGGTCAGAGGATGGTTAAACAGTAAATATTTTATGGTTTAGCAGTCTGAATAAATTAAGAGTTATTGGAATTCTTTCTTGAGTTTGAAGGGATGGATGGCTTAATTAATTTTTGTGGTGATTGATTAATTTACGGTGTAATATGTCTACCAATAATAGAAGGAATGGATTCCTCTGTTTTTGTTCAACAATTGAGCGTGAGACGTTTTACTTTCTCCCAACTCGGTCGGTGGTATATTGTTTGTTTTGTCATGTTCATTATGCAGGGTTGTTAAATTAGTGATCGGTTTTCAATTAGTCCTTGGTTGCCTTCATTAATTTTAATTACCCAAAATCAAAACAAATATTTCTAATTAACAACCTTTACAAAGTTAGCTCCACTGGTGAATTGCATGGGAATATTAATTTCGTAACAAAACACAGACTGAGGCAATGTACACTGAGAAACATGCTTTAAAAAGAATTGAGATAAATAAGTTCTTCTTCCATCCAGGATGGGATTGGATGATAAGGATGACTCTCAGAGCCCTTGAAACACTCACCCGTCCCTGCGTCTTACATTCCTTGGTTTGATTTTTATTAATGATTTCTTACTTAATTCAAGAGTCATGATCAAATTGATAAAATTCTCTTCCATCTCGTGTATTTCTTTTTATGCATAGAATAGTTAGTGATGTATTCGATTATAGGAGACTTGATTTTATCCTGTTTCACAAAATTTATTCATTTGCATTCTTATCCCAGTTTAAACATTGTCTAAGAATAATACAAATTCATGTATGCATACATCCTTCAATCTCTGTCCTCAAGTAGTATAAAGTAATAAATAGTACCAATTAATTAACCAAATACTCCGAGCTTTACTTTACAATGATTTCTTAACTAAACCACGAAATTACCGTTAAACGTTAAATTAACAGCTCTAAAAGGGACGAGATTCACTCACACGGTTGAATATTCTACGTCACCTTAATTCTTTCGTATTGCTGGTGCAATGCCATGCAATAAATCTGCTAAAGTAAGTTGTGGTACCCTTAAGTCTTTCTTTCTTTTTGTCTTGAGACGAGCCCTGCATTTGTAACAATTACTGTAAACGCTGCGTTATTCTAATTTCAATAATTTATAACTTGGCCCACACACGCAGTCTTCTTGGTCTCTTCATTATTCATAGAACGAGTTTTTGTCTACCTACATAAAATATGCTACACACAACTAAATACTGCATCTCAGTTCTAGTTTTACAGTCGATTTGTATTTTGACAGTGGCTGCGATTTTTAGACCAAGATAATCATAGCTAGCTATTTGTTATTAAAATGTTGCTTGATTGGTTTGACACTGTTTTAAGGTTTGAGAGGCTTTATTAGAAACTAGTATAAGATATCTCATTACTTTAATTATTTACCTATTTAAGAAGTTAAG
>JAAXNX010001007.1:0-20807 GCA_036491905.1 Folsomia manolachei
TAGGCAGGTAGGAAGGGTAGTCCAGCAGTCCAGGGTCCAAGGCAGCAAAGGTAGTCCAGGGTCCAGTCCAGGAGGAGGTGTTGTCCAGAGGAGGTGGTCAAGTGAAGTGATTTGGGACTGGGCTCTGCTGCCTCTTAAATACCCGATCCTACAGCATTGAGTATGTCTGGCCCTTCGCCACAGCCCTTCGCAACGGCCCTTCGCAGGCAGCCCTTCGCGGATCTATTTTCATGTCACCACCACCATTCCTCCTAGCACAAACCAATCACGTGCTTAACCACCACCTCCTCCCACTTTGTATGATATGACAATTCCACCCTTTGTTTGCATGAAGAATGAACCACTTCTTAAAATGGGTAAGTGAGATTTAATGGCTTGAAATTTTTTATTTAAATACCGAGATTACAGCACATTTTATGGTTCAATTCAACTCTGTGCTTAAAAGGCGGAGTGGGTGGATTCTGTTTTTATAACCGATCGAGCCATACTTATTTTAGAATTAATGTAATTTATTCCTATTCTGAAACTTGAAAATCTCATCCATTAATCTTCTGCATTTTCACTTTTTCATCATGATTGTCCAAATTATTGATCGAATGAGCAATGTACACACGTTTAAGTACAATGTCATAATTATATGTCGGTTGCTCTGAATGGTTTTAATTAGATTGATGTACTTTCTACAATTTGCATGGACACTTGATCATGACTTCGCAACTGACGGAGGAAATTCCACCTCTGAATATTATGTCCGGAAATGCAGAACTTAACGAATGGGTGCTTGGTCAATAATTTGAATTTGTCCATATCACTTTTTTTTGCTTTTTCTTAAACGTGCGTCTGACTTCACTAGAATCGATGACGGTGGTGTGCGTGGTTTCCGAACAACTTGAACCTATTTATTCAAAAGGATTAAAGGGAATATGGTATTTTTTGGATACTTGAATTTCTTGGTACTCATTCTATATTATGCAAGCTAATCAAAATTGTCATGCAAAACGAAAAATTTTCTTTTTAGATTTAAATTTTAATGGAAGGCTGCCACGCTATGCCACCGACGCACTAAGAGTATGAAACGATAATAAATACCTGTACCTGCCTACATAATTTTGTTCAACTAGAGTTCAATTATGTGTATGAATTGGTCATAAATAGCCGCGGCATGACATAGATCATGGATAAGGTAGCAATTAACAAAGGTTTTATACTCGTTTCATTTCTCCGTTCAGTGTTATTTTCACCAGTCCAGTTTTTAATTCGCTTCATTTGTGAAATACTGCTACAGTGTATTTCTTGCAGATAAATATCCTTCGCACGTTTAACATGTCCCAACTGAATAATGTGCTAAAACCTTTCGGATGTCTTACTTTTACTAAATTAAAGTAAATTACAGTCTAATCTTTCCAACCCCTAACCTTATCTTACTCCCTGTAATAATATGTTACAACTTGTGTCTACATATAGTGACATATGTAGAACAGAGAAAAGTTGCTTGTCAATGTCAGTCAATCAGTTCACCTCTACCAAACAACCATTATTTTGATCCAAGGTTTACTTGCACGTTAGGAGAATTACATGTAAATAAGTGAGTAATTGTGCAACCAAAAATTGGATGCCGACCCGTGCTCACTTCAGAGCAATGCCATTCTGTTGCATGCTAATATTACTAAAATCGACTTGCATTCGAATAATATGCATAGCACAGGACATTTTGCATGGCTACAATTGAAACTGGATACAAAAATTACATTCGTTGCAAAACTAGCGTGAGTCCACATAATTCCCCTTTTCAGTTGATGGATATAGTTAGAAAAGAACTAAATAAAAGCAAGCCATATTACGCGATACGATAGCAATTGTGGGAATGTAATATCTATCCCGTTCCAGAGTAGAGGAATACGTAATAACAGTAATGGTCCTTTTGCATTTATTTTTTGGAGTTGGCTGGACCCACCAACGCCACACCAACCAACCAACAAACTGAGATTATTGATTAGATGTCCAGGTGATAAACCTAACTACCTTTAGGCAATCAAGCCAGCCACACCATACAATACAATACCAGATACCACACGTACTCTTAACTATGCTAACCACCTCCGCTTTGTACAGGTGAACTGAACTTCCTACAAAATACTAAACGCTAGTGTATGGCATACAATGCTTGTGTGACATTGCCTTATTTTCTCTCTCTTTCACTCATGCCTGTTTTGAAAACATCACAAAAAGTGGAATGCGATTTGATTACTGACACGAAATTTTCCTACTAAAACCAAACTCTGCAAAATGAGGACGATGTTTTTTTGAGGACGCATGCAGCAGTCGTCTCATCGACATCGGCCTGCCCATCGACCGTCCACTTGCTGGACTGGACTTCCTTGTAATTCTTATTTGCAATTCTACATTTGGTGATTTGTGTTGCTGAATAAAATGGTCATTTCCGAATGGTGGTCTGGTCAACAGCACCATTTCACCTGGACAAATTACTACCTCACGTGGTGTGAAAGAATTGGAGGTATTTATTGCAAAATTGAGGGTTGTTGACAATAATTATGTACTGACTGGTCATGGCGTGGCTTTACTTGCTAAATTTTGGTACCAACAAAAACGAAGCTGTGAATCATCTAGTGAATTGAAGCAACTGCAAACTGTCATCCAGTTGTCTCATCTCGCCTCCTAAATTATCTGCTCTCATCAATCTCAGATTCAGTCACTGCAGTAGAAATCTCATTCTCCAATCAGCTCTGGAATAAAATACAAGTTCTACACATTCCAAATAACTTTGAACCCAAACCGTGTGTCAACAGTGCTTCGAGAGACGTAACATCAATATCATAAAATTCAGAAAGAAGTTAAAAGTCCAGCAAAGCCTCGTCCACTACCGAAAATTAAGCGTGAGAGTTTGGATTATGCTAAGTAAAGAAAAAGTGAAGGAAAGTTTGACATGAGAAAAAATAAGCACGACCAAACAGGAGAAGGATAGAAAGCAAGGAAGGGCAGATTCTACTTAATTTCACCTGAAGCAAGTATTTCCGTAGTCAACTACTTGGATGGTGATGGAGCAATCATAATATTGATTTATCAACTCTAAGAGAACTTTTTGTTTGTTTACGGTAACAAACTTTCATTCATCCACCCAGTCGTCTGTGTTATGCTATTGATGCATTTGTTTGTCCAATAATATTACACAAAGCTTTTAATTATCATTTGCAATCAATTACTGCATGACTCACATGCAGACTGACAGGAGTGGGAACCAGTGTTGGTGGTAACATCATTCCGATATGAGATTCATTCTAATGGTGTCTAGTGGTCAAGAATCAGCATACAGTTCATCCTCACATAACTTTTTTGGAGCCTTGTCCTTGGGTGAGAAAATATTCTATACATTTTTAAAGTGAAGGAACTACCTGCAGAATATTCCAAGTGTATATTTTTCAGGTTCTGGCCTTACTTTATCCACAATCTTAACTTGGACCACGGTAATTAGTCTTTTTCTCACACGATCTGTCGGCACGGAAGAAGATGAGTCTCAATTTTCCCTTCGTCGTCATCCACCCTACTATAATGCAGAATTGTACAAGGTCCTTCGGCAACATTATAAGTAAGTCCATTAATTATGGTCATCCGGTTCAATATCTGCACGACGGAGAAGGAAATACAGTTACATCTTTATCCATAAATGTACACATAGATATCAAGACTTCCTCTGGGCCGGATCAGGAGAAGGTCCTGAAATCTCGTCGGAAAATCAGGATGGGATGGCCTGGGAAGATGACGATTCTCCAACTTCGGGACAAGGCCGAATTAAAGTCACGAGAACTATGGTTTTATACAAGACAGTCCTGTCTACAATATACCCCGTGGGATTGACGCCTGTAGTCATTGAGCCCAGCAGGCTGTCCTCCACACCCACAATTGAAATGACAATACAAATCGACCCCAGTCTCACCACATTTTCCAATCTTATAGAATCTGATTTCATCTCTCCCACGGCATCATTTCCGTTTTCCAGTTCCACTGCTTTGGTTCAGGTACACCCCACAGCGACAGTGCCATCTCCCACGGAATCTACAACAGAACCAGAAACAGGTTCTGGAGGTGTCGAGGAAACCTCGGAAAGTATCAATGATCGTCTTTCAGCCTCCGCAACGGACCCACGCTACTGGATCACAACTTCCATCAGAAAAAAACGATCCGACAAATATCATCCGAATGACCTAGCTTTTCATGACATACTTCAGAAGAGGTTGGCCCAAATATACGCAGCCGCTTTTAAACGACAGCTGCTAAAGTCGCTGAGACTCATGGGTCAGCACAATTCCTCCGCATTGCCGTCAAGAAATCGTCGGTCTAACCCACCTCCATTAGAAAAGTTTAAAAATACTGACTACGAGGAGGATGCAGAGACGAATCCTCTTTACTTTTTTCTTCGAAATCAAAGCCCCGTTGCAAGAACGAGCATGAATGTATCCGTCTCAATGATAAATGTGAGCTGGTCAAGCGATCCTCAGATTGACCTTAAATACATCGTTTACGCCGAAAGTACCCCGGTCCAAGGATTCGTGGCTGTGAAAGAGCTCCAAGTTATTTCGAAGAAAGAAATGGAAAATAAATTAGGATACGAAATTATTGATACACAAGGTAACTATGAAAAATTGACGAATTGAGATTTGTACAAGAGGACTTTAGTCATCGTGTATAAAAATTAGTTGGATAAATTAAAATAATTTCTTTAATACACGCAGCTTTGGTTCAACCTCCCGAAAGGAGCGAAATGGGTGTTGTAGCCTCTACAACGCCGTGGTTGATTGCACTAATGGCCTTGGTCTGTCTTATGATAATTATTCTTGCGTTGACACTCTTCATGGCGTGGAAATGGCGACATAATAGACTCAGGGATAGGCAAGAGCAGTTCCCCACAATCTCTGATGAAATGGTACATCCCACTCCGACTAACGACCAAGGGCGAGAAGGACGCTCAGTTGCGGCGACGGAAAAGGATAAAGTAAGACGCAGTCCTTCCTCTGCCGTTTTTCGTGTGGAACAAGAAAATGGCGCAGGTGGGCCACATCTTCCTCATCAGCCTCCTCAACCACGCCCACATCCAAACACTGCTCCAGGATCTCCTGACGAGAAAAGTTCTTCGACAAGCATGCTAATCGCCCCTAGTGAAGGATCCTCTTATAATTCTCATTCTCCCAAACGACGCCTACAACCCAATAAGGCTTCAGGAGTTGCACGAAAAGTAATAATATTATTATTAAAAATTGTAATTATTTTGTTTAAGGTCTTTCACATTCAATATATTGTTCATGTTGAGCTTATGCGTGAGTGGTTGCTAAGTTTTTTCTATTCGTACAGGTAAATCGACAAAGGCGAACTAGGCGAAGAAAAACTCAGGCCGGATTTACAGACGAAGATGGGACCTCACCCCGTCACCGCCGCCTTCCAGAGATTACTTCCAGCGTGGATAATCTCCCTCATGAATATGATAATCCAGACTTTAGTTTTACGGGTGACATTTGTAGAAACACGGACAAAATCAGTTTCGGAAATTTAGAAATTTACACAGACACTCCAAGCCGACCAGCTAGTGCCCAACTCAAACAAATACTTTCTCGTCCCTCATCCCATGAAGGGAAAAAGTCACAAGCAATAAACGATCCACATGAAAATATATTTTTTGGAGAAAATCAAACGACCACGGCTCATGAACAAGATAGAGAACTGAGTGAAAAAAGTTTTGATGGGAGCGGTTCGGGAGAGGATGTCGACAAAAAAGATGCCCAAGTCCAAACTCCGACACGATTAAAGCGAAGACAATCCCCACGAGTGAGAACTTCTCCAAAACATAAAAGCAGTCGAGGAAATAAAGCTTCGAAAATGTCTCTAATTTCCACGGAGTCTGAAGAGGCCGTGGATTTCCATAATCTACCATTTTCTTCCCAAGAGATTAATCCAATTGGTCGTATTAGAAAACGCTTTCATCAATTTTTGGACGATGCTTTTAACGTCATGGGTAATTCCGCGTGATTATTTTATCCTTATATTTATGATAGCATTCTTGACACATAGTTTACTTTGTTCACTAATTTGTGTCTCCATGTTTTGTAGCCGTTGGGCGCAAAGACGGTCCAGGGAAGAGAGAAGCTCCCCAATCCGCCAAAGTTACGGTTTCTCACCAAATGAAAACCAAGGCACCAGGTCGCCCTTGGACGTCCCATGTAATTCGAGAGGAGTCTGTGAGAAAAATACGTCCAAAGTCTTCTACAGTGATTGGTCCACCAAAACCAGCTTGGACGGAGGAACGTCGATGTCAATCTGCAAAATCTAAAGGTTCCATTATTGAGGAGGAAGTTCATCCCGGGGATGGAGGTGGCTCCAGAGAAGAATTAAATGACATCGTCTTCACTCCGGCAGTTGACAGACGGGAAGATTCTCCACGAATGGTGTCAAGTAAATCTTCCTCTACAGTTCGGACTGAGTGCCATCAGGGTTCATTTTCAGAAGCATCTCATTCCTATGTATTTCCCAAATATCCTACCTACCCAGAGGTCGAGACATGTCTTGATCAAGACAGAAATATGGCTGGTCAAAGTCATGGTAGTAGGAGCCTGCATCCACTTGACCCTGCTGTGCCATTAATTGAAGCAATTAAAGACGAGATGCGTCGCTTTGAAAAAGTCAAAGTGTCCTCTACAAATACAAACCCTTCAAAAAAAAGTTAATTATTACAATCATTATGAGAACAATTTCTGACCCTTATTATTGGTGGTCGGTGTAATACACCGGGTGTATGAGACAAGTTATTATAATACCAAACCAAGTGTTCTTTTAATTTTAAACTAAACAAAATAAAATAATGTCAATGAGCATGATAATAATAAATAAGTTGCGTTTTATTTTCCCTTCTTTTGACGTAGTTTTAAATTAAAGTTCATTTCCGTATAATTATCTAATAATATAATGCATTACTCTGTACATATTTGATTGACTCACAGGTACAAATCTTAATGGATTTACCCTAAAGAAATCCTTTTAGTTGATTTCGTTTAAAAATATAGATGTTACAGCAAAGAGTAAAAACACAAATCCACCAATTATTGTGACTGTGCGAACAGAAATTTTCTGAGCTATCATTCTTCCACCCAAAACGGCAAGTCCGGTACAAAGTGAGTGACCTAGTATCCCTCCAATGCAAACACCGGAAATATCCTAGAGAAAGTAATAGATAATACAACTTACATTTGTCACAACAAAAATCCTTAACCACCACAAGCCCCTCATATTTATAAGTACTTGCCTCTCTTGCAGCTAGAATAATTGTAGCTAGTTGAGATCTGTCTCCCCATTCCGCCATAAATGTCATGGTGAATGCTTGTAAAAATACCCGTGAAAAACACGCAAAGAGTATACGACGTAAGGCTGCAGGAAGCTTGTAACCACCAGCTCCACCTTCTTCTGTCTGTGTTTGACTTTCGACCTGAACAATTCCAAAGAAATTTTTAATTAAGTGTCAACTCCATCATAATCCATAGCAAACTAATCCCACCCAATGCAATCACATACATCATCATCCTTAGACTTAATTTCCGCCTGGACTTCCTCCAGTTCTTCTTGACCCTCATCCGGAGACATTTTGTAGCCATCGTACAACATCTTGAATCCAAACACGGCAAATAGGAGTGTAGAAATGTAGTACGTGATGAATCTCGGTATCACGGTTGTAATATAGCCAAATAGAGCTAGACAAAATACATTAAAAGGTCAAACTTATCAATTCTAACCCCATTCATTCTACACCCAATAGTGTCCTTACCTGATAACACAGTCATTAACGCTAAAGCTCCGATAGCACCCGTGAAAACGATACATCTCGGATGTCTCATGGCCATGATGGCAGCTATGAAAAAAGTCTTATCCCCCAACTCCGACACGACGATAACAGAGAGAGAGGCGATAAATGCGTGAATGAATCCCATTTCCATCCCAGGTCCACCATCCACCCCACCTCCAACCACACCTCCTGCAGCCGTGGACCCATCCGACATTCTGATCTAAAAGGTAAGGATGTGTGTGACACAAATAATTATTTATTTCCAGCTGCTGTCTGGATTCAGAGGTTAACCACGTAGGAGAGTAAGAAATGGATTTTTTTAAACTTGTCTCTCCGTTAATACCGCCATGTGTTAACTCGGTGGAATGTTTGACAGTGTGTCACCCACTAGTGTGTTGGATGGATTCATGATGGAATCATGAAATTGATGATCGTTGGGTAAAACGGGATTTATTCGGTATAAATCACGGTCAATGGTCAAGTCAAGGGAGATAAAGTAGGAAAAAAAATTAAAAAATACGAGTATACAATTTGTAGTACAATGCGCGTTATCTTAGATAAGATAAGACAGAGGATTATAATACGGTCTGATTAAGAGTTGGGAATGAAATTCATTCAATGAATTAGTTAACATGCTGAATGGTACTTATCGTAGTGATGATACGTGTCATACTATGGGTGTTGCTTATCTTGGAATTGTTATGAAAATGGATAACACAAGAGGAAGTAGTTGCCGGCCGGCAGATATGGTCTGCAAGCGTTTTCATTTAGTTTTATTATCAAAGAAGTTGGGTCAGTTACAAACTGACTTTGATGCTCACATTGTCTTACATATCAACCAATTTAAGTAGATGAGCTCTTTGAACATTTTAATTATATTTGGTTGCATTTAAATATTTAAACAAGTTTCATTCGGAAGAGTTTCTTTTTCACTCCAAAAATATATCAGTCGATCTTGAATACTTAATAAATAGTAATAATAGGTAGGCTCTTATTTCGAGAGTAATTCAAAGTAAATAAATAATAATATATTGTTAAATTAAGAACATTTTCATACTAGAAAATGATTCATTTACTTAATCCATTTAGATTTGTTCAACTCTTCAAAATCCAATTCATAAATTTGGCTGAAAAGGTTACGGTAATGTTAGTTTTATTTTTCTTAAGAAATGGCTGGTATTTGAAAATTATAGTAAATAATAAGACAATGTGTTTTAATAAAATATTACATCGTGAGATTTTTTTTAGACATTACAGGAGCATTTGTGTATAAATAAAGTAATAGCTATGCAGGGCTTTCGGAAGATAGCCAGATTAGATTATTTTAGCCATGCATTGACAAAGTAGCGAAGCTCATCCTTGTAGTCCTTGGGAACAGAAAGATCAAAAAGTGCAGTGACATTTGTCAGCCCCACGGTTTTTCCCACGTCGGTATGATTGACCATTAGCTCAGTCACAATTTTTTGGACGAGAACTGCCAGTTCAATGCAAAGGGCGCTGTAAAAAAAATTCACAATTTAATTGAATTTTTAAAACTCTGTAAATAAAACGTACACCAAAAATCTTACATACCTTTCGTTATCGTTAAGAGGCTTAAACTGAACGAAGCTCTTGAGGAAGGAGTTGATGAGGGCGTGCAACTTGTCTTGTGTCAAGTGTTGAGCCCGGCCAGAAAGAGTTGACCTGGCTTGCAACAGCTGCAGCATGTCCCAAACGAAAGACCCACGATTTTGCCAATTACGAATAATGTGAGGATCAGATTTAAACAATTTCATTAACTGCAGCAATGAATTCAGAGTATCTATAATTGAAAGCAGAAAACATAAAAAATTATGTAGTGCTTAATGTTACACAACAAGATGATTTATTATTATTTACCTTTAGAATTCATCATGTCAACAGTTAACACTTTTTGTAGCTGGTCAAAAGATTTTTGAAAGTCTCCAGATTTGAACAAGTACCAAATTCCTCCATACGCCCTAGACGTGAGTAAAAAAGATAAATACAAAATTGTACTACTTATTCATGCTAATGTTCTATTATTAAAGTATTCAAAAATATCTAACCTGCTGTCCGGAGCCTCTCTCATGGCTCTCGCAGCAAAAAGAAGTTCGGAAGAGTTGACAAGGGCATTTCTTCGAATGAAAGATTCATCGTCCACAGTTCCCCAAGTGCCAAGATTACGCTCCACAAGAGCCTTGTGATAACCTGTGCTATTCTGTGTTTTACTCATCACATAAATTGCCCAAGGATACAGTCCCACTTGGTCGAGCTGATACGAAAATGATGTTGCAATGCTCGCAAAGTGATCGTCATAAATTTTGAAACCCCTGCAACGAAGATGAACCATCAGTAGCCAGGATAATTTGTAGTCCAAGCAGTCCATTGAGTATGCATCCGGATCTAGAACCCGTCGCAGTGGGTAGCCATCAAAGCTGTACAGCTTTAGGAGTTGAACACATAAATTTGCAATGGATGTGTCACATGCTGAAGGGAAAGCGACATGACTTATTTTCTCGTCAGTCCAATCCATTCGACCCACCAGGTCACTTTTCAAAAGTTGTTGAAATGAAAGTACGGCTTCGTGAACTGGAACATGGGATGGGCAACAATACCAAATGTATAGGGCAAAATGTTGTAACCATTCAGAAGTTGTCATTGTGCCAAGATCAATTGTATCCAGGATTGTATTCCCTGCACACAGCCGATAAATGATTTTCATATCCTCGGAAATAAAGTCCAAGGCTTCCGCCTCTTTCCAAGCCTCTAATTGCTCTTCACAATTGGCATAAGTAACCTTTTGTAATGCAGATTGACTTATTAACAAAGCCAAGTAGGGATTTCGAGTTTTCACAGCAAGTTCACAGGCGTCTTCTCGCCTCCCCATTTTCATACGGCCTAAAATACTTTCGTTCGCATCCTTCCCCAAGGTTTTAGGAAAAAGTTGGGTGGAGTACTTGGTTAACCAGTTGGCAACATCATCACGAGTCTGGAGGTAGTCAACATCGCCGACTTCAGTCAATGGCCACAGAATTTGAAACAGTTCCCACATCATTATTTCTTGATACAGTAATCCAGATTTTGAAGTTTGTTGAAATCGATTTTTAGACTTCCACAATACTTCGATTTGATCTTCAACACGAGGAATAGGCCATGACATCTGATGTCTGAGTTGCTCTTCCACTACAGCCAATTGTAAAGGATCCTTAGCTTGATTGTTGTAGGATTTCATTTTGTTTACATGGAGCTTGGACGTCTTGCCCATATTTGAGACTGACACAAAAGTCCCGAACGGACCAAATGTTACTCTAGGCATCGCTTTGAATCGGTTTCCATTTGTGGAATGCAATGATAATTTTGCAAACAAATCTTCTTTTCGGCGACTACAAACAGGAACTTCGTTGCGCCTATCAATGGCAGTAACATAGTTCGTACCGAAAGTACTAACTTCCTCGACTTTTTCCTTTCGTTCAGGTACAGTAACAAGAGACGCAACAGGCGGTCCATGCTTTCGTTGTTTCAGGTCCATAAATGACTTCCGTTGTTTCACTACAGGTATATTAATTTCAATTGATCGGGCGCTGGTACTTTTGGGTCGAGCAAGTGGAGATCGAAATTTCTTAGATGGTGGCTGAACTTCATGTTCTTCAAATCCTGTAATAAGTTTTACTTATTCATATGCGGTTGTTTTTTACGACGGATATGTTTTGCGAGGCTTCAGTTATTATTAAAAGCTTACCCTTACCGTCGCCATGTTCCATAAGAGCTGACTTCATCATTTGTATCGCAGGTGACAACACAGATTCGTATTGACCATCCTTATTGTTCCCGTGGGAGAGTGGTGTACGCGCAGCCCAATCGCTATTATCACTTTCGTTGGAATCACTGGGAGTGATTGGATTATGTTCAACATTAACATCACCACCACCACCACCACCAACAGGAAAAGCCGCTTGTGGAACAAAGCCTTCATTGGTAATTTGATGAAGAATCGGAGGCTCAAGAGTCAATTGGCCTCTGGTCCGATTCCGAAGCAATGGCAAACTGTCTTCTTCTGTATCCATACCTTGATGTTTCGCCCATTGATATCTTTCATCGTTGGTAGAAAATGATTCATACCGAGATGCTTGTAATGCCGAGATCTTGGGAGGGACTGTACTTGCGTTTTGGTTTTGATTTTGGGGCACGAGTACCCCACTAAGCCCTTTGGGAGGATGCGGAGGAACTGGTGGAGGAAGAACAGCGGGCGGAGCTTTTGACTCGGCACCATCTGCTTCAGCTTCTTCAACATCACAAGAATATTTGGAAAAGTGTGGCACCTATGTTGTGTGAAAATGAACTTGTTGTTTAAATAAATATATGCCATTTAAATTAAAGTTTGCAATTGGACATCGACCAACGTACCTTAAAAGTCCAAACGCCAGTTTCCGGGCTGTATGAAATAAAATCTGCGTTCAAGCGCTGACAAGATCTACGAAGGTTTTCTTCGTATCCCATGCTTTGTAACTTTGGAGGATATTTGATAGGATCCTTGGTTGCTTTGTCAATGGGCCACACCCTATGCAAACACACCACTGCAGGGCAGTTTAAACCTGTTCCTAGGGGTGGTTTGTTGGTATCATCAGGATAAACTACAACTTCTTTGTGACGAAAGTGAACTGTGAAAAATAAAATTATTATAGCAATATTGTTGCATAAATATTAATTAATTATAATAATATAGTTCACAACATTAATTTTACCTATATCATCAATGTTGACCCCCGCTACATTGACAACATCAATAAAACGAATTTCACCATGGCCCTGTCTTCCGATCACTAGACCGCTTACGCAGCAACTTCCATTTTCATCCACAAGCTTATCAAGCTTCTCAAGAGAAGGTTCCACATAATACCCTGCCCTCGTGTTGACTACTCCAGATTTATGGTCTTCGAAAACATCTCGCAACAAGGGCGGATCAGGTCCGCTGCGACGCTTCTGGTTGAGTATCAACTGTGAAGGAATCACAGCCATACGTTCATTTGGGGAAGGTACTACAGCCTCCTCAGCTACAGTAGACTTAGCCGGACTACTGTTTTCCGACTGTGCACCACGACTGTCCAATCCACTACGAGTAGTTGAATGCAATTCTGACACTTCAGAGTCATTAAATCCATTTTCTGCAAAATTATTGTTGGATAACGAGAAAGAGATACTGTGCCGATGATTTGGAGCTGCCGGCTGCTTGAATGACTTAATGGTTAATTTCTTTATTCCTGTCTTTGGAGACAAAATATCAATGTCAAAGCCTCTGTCATCTTCATCCTCGAACCCATCAAAAATTGTCATGTGCTGCAAACGAAAAAAAATAATGCAAATAAATAATAATAGGTCCTTGAGCTTCCGAATATAAAGTTCACAACTAAAATAATAGTTGCATACCTTGCTGTATGATGTTGGCGATGCAGCTGGGAACGTGGCATTCTTAGAAATCATATAAGATGGAGCGAATGAAAGGCTAGTCGAAGTTCGTCGACGGGAAGCTTCTTTAATTGCTCGTTGTGCGGCCGGGCTTGTGGGCTTTATCATATTCTCAAAATCCCGGTTTGCCTGAAAAGTATTTGAGTTATTAGTAACAATTACTAGTCAGAATCTGTCATGGAATCTTTTAAAAGCTAAAAAAACATTTTAAAACATACAATCAAATTGTAGAACAAAGGTGAGTCTTTATATGGAGTTGTAGCGAATCCAAAATTTCCAGCTGGTGGAGTATTTTGCTGTTGTGGCAGTGTTTGGGGATATAGTGTTGAAGGCGCAGCTCCGAAAGATGAAAATCCTCCCGGAGTAGATGTTGTATTCAAGCCGAAGCCGAACCCACCCATAGTTGGTTGTGTAGTTCCAAAATTGGGAGTTGAAAATGAACTTAAAGTACTTCCAAGCCCAGCTCCAAAAGTATTTGTGGTAGTACCAAACCCCATCATTGCCGGTGCGGAAGTTGTTGTAGTATTAAATGAGAAACCAGTTGTGTTGGGAGCCCCTAAGATAAAACAAAAGTTCGATCAGTTTTTCAGTTTTTTGTTGGAAGTTGTAATTGATAACAATAAATTATACAAATCTGTATTTTACCAAACGTTGGTTGAGCAGGTGCTGCCTGGCTAGAAAATGGCGTTGCAAAAGAAAATGGTTTGGATTGTGCATGGACTTTGAAATCCTCCAAACATATTTCCTGTAGTCCCCGTCCCAAAATTGGTGGTAGCAGTCGTTCCAAACGTCGGAGCAGTGCTGGTTCCAAACCCAGAAAATCCCAAAGTCGGTGTTTTATTGGCAGTAGAAGTATTGGTGAATGCACTTGTCCCAAACCCTCCTCCTCCGAATCCACCAGTCGTTGGAGCACTTGTCATTTGTTTCTGACCAAACAAACTTGTTGACTGGGTTTGTGGTTGTTGACCAAATGAAAAAGGACCCGCTGTAGAGCCTAGGGTAGGAATCGGATTGTTATTACTCCCAAACACTGAGGTCTGCTGGGCTGGTTGATTGCCAAATGAAAAAGCAGTATTTGTTCCAAATGCAGATGAAGTTGCAGGTGCAGGGGCTGGTGAGGAAAAG
This sequence comes from Folsomia manolachei, assembly GCA_036491905.1. NCBI lineage: Eukaryota > Metazoa > Arthropoda > Collembola > Entomobryomorpha > Isotomidae > Folsomia > Folsomia manolachei. The sequence continues at coordinate 14,429 of JAAXNX010001007.1, forward strand.
AAACTCCCAGTCGCAGGTTTAGGCTGGTTAAAAGAGCTAAATAGCCCCACTATTAAAACAATTAAAACAATACTTTGAGTAAATGGCTTGAAACAATAGTTAACAAACTAAATTATACACAACTTTACTTACATCCACTACTCTGAGTGCTTGTTGCTGCTCCAAACGTACTTTGTGGTTGTCCAAAGGGAGCAATTCCAGTGTTGGATCCCAAGCCAGAAAATAATCCAGTTGACTGCTGCTGGGGCTGCGTGGCTCCGAACATTCCTCCCTGTTGGGGTCCTTTCCTATTTAGTTGGTAGTCTTCAAGTCTTAGCTCTTCCAAACTCTTGGTTTCATACTCCTTCATACAAGTGATGCACTGATGTCTGGTGCTAATGGGAGAAGCCAGTCCATTTTTCATCATGGTGTCACTACCACTAATGGGATTGAATGTAATCGAAGTACCAGCAGTCACTTGCTGGGTTTGTCCTAGAAAGAGTAATTTCCACAGTTGAACAACTTCAATGTATGTGCACATCACGTAAATTACCTGTTGTAGAAAAAGGGCTGATCGTTGCAGTTTGACCACTAAACAAACTCCCAGTGTTGGGAGTAGCAAGACGATTTTGCTGTCCAAACATGGTATTAGTCGATTGAGGAGTGCCAAAACTCCCAAATGTTGACTTGGGTTGATTAAATCCTCCTCCAAACAAAGACGCCGAGACGACAGGTTGCTGCTGAGGTTGACCGAAAACCCCAGTATTCGCCGTGGAGCTGGGGAAACCTCCACCCCCTTTATCACAAAAAAACAATAGTTAAACATTACTTTAGTTATTTTAGCATTCATTAATAATTCAATTCTTGTTCCATTTCTAATTCTATTTTATTCAACTCCCAAAAAACTTACCAAAAGTGGGGGTGCTGCTCCCAAAATTTCCACCACCAAACATTTTCTCAGAATTCCAAGAGTCCTGTCCTTAATTTGATGTGGTATACTGACAATTTATGGACTAAATCCGATTTATTTGCATATTTACCCTTTCAGACTTTTTACTTGGCAAATAACGTTTTCCCTGCACAATGAATTTGACTTTGTCCAACAAACTTTGTTCCCACCAACCAAGGACACAATTAACTAGTGACAGTGACACTGCTCAATTAAGTGGATCAAGTAATTAATTATTTTTTAGCGAAACGGAAGAACGTTTTCCTACTCAAACGAGCGAAATTTTTGGTTTGTACTTTGCGAGCGGTTCTTAGCCCAAACGTGGTTTCTTTCAAGAGAGCATCCAGTTAGATTGGCTGTGGACTTGCAGAACAGGTAAAAACCCACTGGTGGGGGAAATCATGTTTGGATGAGAACTTGGCAAGGAGAAGGGAAATGTGAAACAAATCTATGGCTGACAAGCCATGAGGTTGCGTTGAGGCAAATGATTAATTTTAGAATCTGGTAATTATTTGAATTACGAGTTTTATGAGCTAGAATCATTCTACGGAATGTGATGGATCAAAATAAAAGCAGAACTTGAACAGGGCTACTTCTGAATCAGCACGGTTTTTAAACGCGTTTAATTTATTCAATGGTTATATAACAAAAAATTAGAGAAGTAGAAGATATTATTGAAATCATAAGTTTCTGTCGTAAAGAAGGTGTTTTCTTTTTTAATTATCTGCTAAGAATTACGTCTTCTTACTGCTGCTTGCACTCCTGTGGTTTGCCTTGGGCATCCCGTTTCCCACGGGGTTTCTTTGCACGAGCATTTCCACCCTCGTCCTCATCATCCCCGTCTTCTTCTTCCTCCTCCTCCTTTAATAAACAGATTGATTATTTAATAAAATATGTATAATCAAATCACTGCGGAAATATTTGGGTACATACCTCTTCAAATTCCTCATCGTCTTCTTCATCCTCCAATGCTTCCCCGGTATAGTACAAAACAGCACGTGGTACAATTCGCTCTCGAATGTACTGACCAACTTCAAAGTCACTTGTAAGCTTCATCTGAGTCTCTTCATCCAATTCGGCATCTCCTTCTTCAGGGACTACATAATTGAGCATAATAGTACAATCTTTAATTTATACAGGGAAATTGAGAACCAAGCTGGAAAATAAATATTACTTACTTTGAGGAGGATTGAAAAAGTTAAAGAAGGAAGGTAGTTCAACAGTCTTGCTAACAGTGCGGATGCTGCCTCTCTGCTTATGTTTTTGTTTCTTACGAATGGTCTTCACAGTTACATTCTTACCTTTAGCCCAATCAATAATACATCCCTGCAAATTGAATTTGTTAGGTTCGCGTCGCTTTTTGGAATATTAAAGTAATAAAAATGGTATTAATGTGAAATTACATTGCATTTTACGATTTCCGGACCCTCAAACGAAAAAGGATCGTCCATATCGACATCACTTTTCATGAAATAAGTTTTCGTAAGAATGTTGTTGGTAAAGAATTCATTCGGCGTAAAGTGAAAGTGCAATTTGAAACCCTAAACACATGGAAATTAAAAAAGGTTTCGCACTTATTGCATTTAATAGCTCATGAAATAAGAGTTTCAGGTTTGAATATTACCATTGGTACAGACATCATTTCCACTTGAATATCAGCAAGGTGCTTTAGAATTGGAATATCGTATTCCTTAACCATATCCGCGAGAAGTTCAACATTGTGGATAATCTGAACCCAGAAGCTTGGGATTCCTGGCACTTTCTCTGGTTTCCTAAATAAAAAAATAATTGCCATTAATTATAAAAGCATTCACTATAATTACAACTTTTAAAAATTAATTTAAATTGTTTTGTTTTAAATCAAACTTGAACTTACTCTTCGTCAACAGCCATTTTCTCCATTGAATCATTCAGATCGTCTTGAATACCTAATTCGGTCAGGTCACATTCCTCATCAGTCGGTTCATACTGTCCAGAAACAACAAGATTCCTCTGCATACACAAAAAGAAATTACGTAAACAAAATAGTCTCACAATTGTCTTCATTCACCTTCAAATAGTAACAGTTACCTTGTCAAAAAAAGGTTTATACAGCGGCAGATATTTGCATTCCAGCTCATGCATCTCCTTGTAAAATTGAGCTTCGATTTTTGTGATTTCTAGCTGATTTTTCTTAAGGGCTTTGACACGTCGTCGAACCTCTGGCGGAAGATCCTCCTGTTCGATGAAACATCAGTAGTAATTAGCAGTATAATGATAGTAATATAGCGTAGTGCCACCTCAGAATGAAGAGAGATATGAATACTTATGTCGCATGCAATTATACAAGATTTATTTGTCCACCATTAATTAGAGACCTCTCGACACCAGGACTAACGAATCGAATTTATTATCTTTGAATCGCAGCAACCCGTTTGTCTCGAAAGAATCAAATTAGATATTTCCCTTCCCTCAAAGCTTTTATAGTTATAAATTGTAAAACTAATTTCAAATCGAATAATAATCCAACCATTCCCTTCGAATCTACAAAGTTACTTTAGTCGTGTTGAGCACTACTTCTCCTTCCATCCCTTCTAAATGCACTAATTACTTAATTAAAACAAACTCTACTAACTTTATTTCTCTTATCAGCCTTTTCGTAACCCCTTCTAAAGGTCCTCTATTATCACCCTAATCTAAAGCTCTACCCTTGTACTAAAGTATTTAAAAAAAACTAAAAACTTACAATTTCCAAGCGTGTATCCCCCTCAAATCCACCCCCTTCTTCCCCTTCAACATCCTCAGCATCACCGCCCTCCGCCACGGCCACGGCTGTCGTCAAGTCCGCCTTCTCTGGATCCGTTGCCATTTCGCCAACTTATCAAGTCTCAACTGGAATCAAGAAATTTGACTCAAAAAACGTGGTGCAATTTCAACTCGTGGACTGACAATGAGTCACACAACGTGCTTTTAGACCGGTCCCATTCCAGTCTCTACATTTTCCTTGACTAGCTCATAATTTCTAGAGAAATGACCAAATTTTCCTTACCCTTAGCTCGGAGTTGTGGTTGGTAGTCTGGAGTTTGTGTGGGTGTGACAAGGGGAGATGTCGGAGGTATTAAAAATTAAAGTCCAGTTCAGCTCGAGGGAGAATGATGAAGGGATTTTGAGCGAGGGAGAACTTTTATTGCAGGAATAAATGTGCCTCACCACCGGTGCCGCTTCTTCTGGGACGAGGTTCGCAAATTATTTCCCACAGGTGGCTCCTCGTCACTCGGAAAATTGCCAGGATAGACAGCATTTTGCATGGATGGGAATTTGCGATTCTGATGAAGCTAATGCAAAAATGGGAATGCAATAAAATTATTCCAATGAGAAAAAAAGTTGATATGCAGATATGCAACTAAATTGAATGCACTGGGAAATGCTGCTACGACGTAGACAAACTTTAACAAAAAATGTAATTTTAAGACCACAAATGAACTCTTACTTGTTAAAAATTTTTAAAAATCTACGAGCAAATGTGGAGTGCAACAGAATGTGTCTGATTGAATGCGCAGCGTGCGTCTGTTAGAGTGAGTGGTAAGATATTTGTAATTAATAATTAACCAGCTTCTGAGGTAATATTATGTATATTGACATGAAAAAGAAGATAACGAAAAGGATACTACCTAACCTAAAACCCACCTAACTGTGATTTTATGTACACTTTTATTTCAGATTTAGATCGAGTAGTTTTTATAGGACGAAGTAGCTGGCAAATTACATAATAATTTTTAGTGTTTATCATAAAAATATAGATAGATTGCGTAGAAATTATATAAAAGTAATGATAAGTTTATAAACTTATGAAATGAATTTAACACATGAGACGGTTTTCGAAAAAAAGGGAAAAAAACAAGCACTTTTCTGTCAAAGCTAAACAAAAATAAATATTTTCCAGATTGGTTTCCTTTAAACTTAAAGTGTGATTTGTTTAGTATTACATTGTTTGAACATAAGCGTGTGGAATGTTAATTCAAGAGGATATGCATACTAATTAATGACTTTAATTTTACTAGGACTTTTTTTTGCGAATTCCACGGGGTGACAATCCCACAACCGTGTTATTCCCGTTGCTGCTAACTTTTAATCGAGAATTTGGTACAAGAAATGGACGATTCTTTCCAACACGATTAGAACGGTAGTGCAGCCTTTGTACTATGTCCGCTATTGGCTTATCTGGGAAAAGATTTTTCAAAATTCCTTCAAAAAGAACGAGGGTAAATCTTCGGTTTAAGATTCGATTCTGTAGCATATCGAAAACACAAAGAAGACCACGACGCGTTGTTTCACTTCCAATTAGACGCTTTAAGTCATCTAAAGATTTACAATCAACATTTTAAAACTGTCTGAATATAATTTAAGCGCAACTTACCCGAAATGCACGCAAATAAAGCAGTTTTAGCTGCAACCCGGGTACGCATTTTGATATCAGCGTCACGAGGGGATCTTCCGGAAGCACGTTGTCCATCTGGCCAAAGCGTTCGCCTAAAGGAAATATAACCAACAATAGCTAAAATATTCTGGTACAATTACATTATTAGTGTTATCAAAAATATACGCACTCAAGATTTCGAAGGTATCCCGAAACTTTAACTGGATTAGTGAGGAAAGCAACATGATCAATTATTCTACGGTTGATCGTGTCCCCATACATTGCTTTAAGTATTTCTCGGCAAAACGCGACAATTCTCCTTCGTAGCCATTGATTTCTTTCCTTCAGATCAAAAACTTCATCCATCAATAGTAGACTGATTCGTAATGGAATGTTATCGTCCACCTATAAATCAAAATCATAATCCAATTAATCATACTAAAACTTTTTTAACACTCCATCCTAGCTCACCTCCACATCAATGGATGCTCCAACTTTTATCGCCTCTGCAAATTGTTCAGGTTCAGCGCTTTTTGGATAAAATATTCTTGTAAATCCGTCCAAAGTGTTGATGAAGGAGTCAGGAGCACTTTTTACCGCACTTGTCATCGACCGTACTGACTGTTTTAGTGGATTGACTAAGGTTTCTATTTTATCACTTAATAATCTTTTCTTTGTTGCATAGATTCCTGGTTCTAGAAAATGCAAAAGTGCGTCCCGTAAGGATTCCCCGTAACACTAAAGAAAAAAGTAGAGTCCATCATTTTGTTTTTAATTTTCGTTTCAAATAGCCAAATTGTACCCACCAGCTCTGCCGTCATGTCCATAACCATTTCTAAATATTTATTTAGAGAAGACATTCTTTTCTCCAAAAAAATTCGATCAGTACTTCTGAAGGTATGTTTACTAGGGAATTCCATTTTCCCAAGTCTCATCCATTTAGATTTTATCCATTGATGAAAGTCATAAAAATCCTAAATGGAGAAAAGAATGTAAAAAATAATGTATTTGAATTTTTCAAATTAAAGAAACTCGGTTTCAATTATAATTACATC
>JAAXNX010001008.1:0-20806 GCA_036491905.1 Folsomia manolachei
CCATCAAAATTCCACCTTGTCTCATACTAAACTAAAACTCGCTCGTGCATTTCATACCAGATCTATCTGTGTAATGGACAAAATACTTAATTGAGAACAGTTGGGCCAGCTCTGAAAATTACTGGTCCCATATTTTTTATATTTAGTTGAGATTCTCAACTCATCTACGAGCCAAAGTATTATTATCTTTAATTAGTTCTTACTATAATTAATTCATTAAGCATTCCCAACAAAACAAAACAGTGCTACTTAGAAGTACGGAGGAGGATTAACTAATTACTTTGTGTGGTGGGTCATTATTTCGTGAATAAGTAATTAGAGTTATTTGTAACGAGTGGGACTTGCTATTACGGATCACTACAGTCAACAAAGATCAGAACTAATTTCAACCCATCGTCATACTTTAGTCATCTGACTATATGGTTTGAAACTTTGCCTGTTGGCCAGTCAAAGGGCAAATATCGAATATACAATTATAATTGTAAGCCAGTTAATCTTGCATTGTTTGCATTAATTTGCAATCTGTGTAAAGTTTCGGTTCACAATCAGTGCCAACTTGGACGGAGAGTCAAACATGACTATGTTTTGTATGATACAGCACAACACAACCTTGACACTGATGAATATCTAGATCTGAATTTATAGCAGAATCGCAGTTCTGCGAAATATTTAACTAACAAATCTTTCCGACATGTACATTAATTTTGCGCGTCTAATTACTCTGGCCGTGACTTTTTAACTTGTGAACTCCGTGATTGTGGCGTCGTCATAATGTTATTGCAGTAAGATACTAACTAAGAATAAAGTTATTTTACCTTGCTTCTATTTCCGTTTGGCCTACCGTTACCGAACTTTTTCAAAGAAGTTCTAACAAAGGCAAAGTAAGAATTGTGCGACCGAAACGAAGAATCTGACATAATGAGAAATAGTTGCTTTGCAATTTCCAACAGTTCCAACTTTCTCTCCACCCACCCAAGTGATACCCTGCAAACTAACAACTTGTATTAATCTCCGTCTTGACACCGATAACAAGAGATTGGGATCTTATTGAGGACGTCAGTTCAAGTATACCCTCGCAACACTGGAAACTTTGTCAAAGCGCATTGATTAGTGATGTGTAACAAGAATATTCTTAAATCATTTTCAACCTTCACGCTGCTTGACGGATTGAGGTTTTCCGACTAAAAACTTTCATCGTAGGTGATAAAAACACAATGAAGGACAACTGCGGTGAAATTGTAGAAAAAGAACAAACTCGGAGGCAACTTGAGACTTTTTCGTTGATTTGTGCTTATTAAAGGTTGTAATTAGAGTCTAAGTAAGGGTAAATTCCATTCCAAGAAACAATGACGCGTTAAACAACTTTTTGTAAACAGAATATTTTCGTGCTTAATGAGCGTTTATCTTAAGTGCGGTTTTCACATCTTGGGTCAACGGCTTGGATAAACCGAATGGAAAATTACTTTTCTCTCTCACCCAGATGGTACTTTCCCTAAACTTTTACCACGGTAAGTTTCCCATCTTTTTTGTACTCTATGTGTGAGAAAATAGTTATTTCCATCATATTCTACTGACTAAATGAACTCTATTTATGAGTGAAGCCATGCATAAGCATCGTTGAACTATAATACTCCGTAAATTCAAAGTATTTCAAAGTTGTACTCGTATTCAGTAAATATTAGTTAGCGAATGATTTCTATTTTAAAATAAGTTAGGAAAGTGAATATTTTAGGAATTATTTATCAATCAAAAGTTACTAAAAAACAAAAGTCCGCACTGCAACGTTACTCTGATTGGGCTATTGGTGGACGAAGTTTACAATGGTAGCATGTATTGATTAATTCGGTTTGCAAATAACTGTTAACATTTTCCAATGCAGAGGTTTCTGACAGGAGTAATTACGGAATTTGTATTTCACTGTGCTCTACTTTATCAAAATCGCTCGGTTTCGATCCTAGTAGTCATTCTATACTTTATAAAAGTCTCTTATTGCCTACAACAATTTGTCAATTTCGTTAGTTCTAAGTATCAAAGTATTATTACATTTTCACAATTTTCATGTAATTTGATACGAATTGATGAAACACTCCCACTCACATTCGCAGCTTATTAAGTGAGTCATGCAATGGAGAAGGCAACGTTAAATAATATGTTGTTGGAACTTATAATTTGATGTAGTTGAGTCTAACTGAGTGAGTGTGCTAAGTCAACAGTTATTGAATGAACTTGGTTGTAACCACGTCAAAGTAACTTTTGCGTCGATTACGATCAGAACATTGTCCAGGTCCCTTCTCCATTCATTGGTCTAGTTTTAGTTAAACACCAACGTTAACTTACTTTATACTCTAATCTAAATAGCATTTATATGCCTTTAAGCCCACTCATTCAGCAATCACCAATCAACCTAATACAACTGTTATTCATTCCAAGCAACGTAATGCTTGGTAATATCAATAATGCTAAGTAAAACAAAGATTGCACACAATTGTCAGTTATCCGATGAATACTGTACAAATATAACACCAATGCTGGTAACACAAATAGGTTCCAATATATTGTTCATGGCTCAACGAATTAGCGTCTAATTTATTTTTACGATTAACCCATACCAAACAAACGTACATTAGTGTACCTTCTCTGCCCGGCATAAAAAGTCAAGCAGGTTTGGTATTGGAGAACATGATTTCTGACCTATGTTAGTAGCATGCCAGCCTATGAAGGAAATGCTAACTACACCAAATTGAGGGAGACGAGGTTAGTTTTTAAAAAGCGTTGATGGAAATTTGCAATTTTGTTTCAGTGCCAAATGCCAAAATTTGCAAAGAGTGGAAGAGGTAGTACTAACACCCAGAGTGTTCTCAAGCTGTTAGAAATAAGGTGCTTGGATTTTCATTCTTCTGCCACTGTCTTAGCTTAGCTTGGCTACAGGTGAAACAGGGCGATTTTATGAAAGAATAACAGTTGGTAATAATGATTACCATGCTGTTTAATATTTTAATGCCGTCATCAACATTATGCCAAAATGCTCTACTAAAATTTAGAAGTTCTCTGGTAATGCTGTTCCGTATTGTATTTGGCTGAGTTGGAGGCAAAAACAGCAGGGGCGACATTGCGTTATGCCACAGATACTATTGACTTGCTCTTTTCCTCAAAATCTTCACAAATCTCGACTGAAATGTGCTCTGTTCTGTTCAACCACTTACTTGAGCCGTTGATTTAAATGGTCTGCCGTTTTGAATAAACTGTAGCTACATTATTATTACCATTAACCACAAAAGATCTGAAAATGGTTAACAGAAGTTGTGTAATGATCTATTATGAACTAAACACATATTTTGAGCGAAGCACTGAATGCAATATGTCCTCATGCAGCATAGAAATCTTTACATCGTTAGTTATTTTCGTTGTTTGTTCTATATTTAGTTCATTCAGTCCCAAATTTTGTAGAAATTTTTCTTTGCCTCTGGTGAAAGTACGAATAAACTTTTGTCTGATTCTGGAGCTTCATTGTCTTCCTTTATAATAATTCTGAAATAATTAGAACTGAAATTATTCATGTTGATGATCATGAGCGAGGAATGAACCATGGAAAGAGCAGCAGCTTGAGTTCCAGCCTATTCTTATTTCAATTTCTTGTGGAGTTTTTGATCTACGCAGATATATGCATAATGACGATCCGTGACTATATTAAAATATAGTTTTGATATCCATATAAATAAACCAAAGCTTAATATGAAATAGGTTGTCAAAAACAGTTTCGCCTTCCTAAAACTTTACAATTTTAGTTACGCTTACGAGTAATAAGTAGGACAAGACGTGCATTACAAATATAAAAAAAGTAATGCCTTTTGATCGTAAATAGTTTAATTTTAATACTTGTTTGTCTTCCTGTAGTGAAGCAAAACTAAAAAAAATGTTCATGCAATTGTTCGTACAATGAATTTTTCAAAATCAGTTATCCGATTCATTGGCAACGCTTTATGACATAAATTCATGTAACATTATTTTCTTGATATACATACAACAAAACTTGTTACGTAAGTGGGATCACCGCCTAAATTTCACAACTTTTTTTTCTTTCCAGAATTGGAATTTGAAGGCTATCCGCGCTTATTAAATCTAGTTTGGTGGACGTAAACTAGAATAATCCAGTATTTGTGTCACTACTCGCATCAAAATGTCAACCTCGTCCTCTGCAGTCCAAAAGATCAGCGACGGTTATAACAACATAACGTCATCTTTGGCCATCGGAACAATAATGTTTTTCGGGGAACGCCAAGAGAACGAAACAGCTGCAGGTGTATTTGCGATAACTCATCCCAATGACCAAGAGGAGGACTTACTTCCTTCCAGTAGTGGTAGCAAAAGTGAACCCATACCAAATGCTCTCCAAGCTGCGACATCAATGGCTATGACATTTTTGGAAGAAAGTGAGCGAAATGAAGTGAACGGAAGTTTGGAGCTTGGGCTGAACATTGGACCAACTGGGGACCTAGTGGACATTGGAGGAGGAGGTGCTGGAAATGACACCAGCGACATGTCCTACTGGGCTGTTCGTGACCCCCTTTACATCCTTATTCCAATCACCGTGATTTATGTGATAATTCTGGCTGTTGGCCTATTGGGAAATGTTGTAACCTGTATCGTGATCATTAGATCTCGCTACCTTCACACAACTACAAATCTGTATTTATTTTCACTTGCCATTTCCGATCTACTCCTTCTCTTATCTGGATTACCTGCCGAAATGCACTCGATCTGGTGGAGATATCCATGTAATTTATACTTTTTTCTGTATATTAAGAATTCAATGTCGACAAAGCCAAGGTTTATTCCATTCAAAGGAGTGGCTTATCGTGAAATGTCTGTTTTGTATTCTATTGAATTCTTCCTCCTTCCCTTTGGAATTCAATGCCACACATATATTAACGTCATTTTTATGGCCAAACCTTCCACAACCACAAAAAAAATCGGGTTGCCTTTTTTCTTCCAGCGGTTACTTTCATGCAAAATAATATGTCGGTTGAAGAGGAGAATAAAACGAAGAAAGGATCAATTCACCAAACTGTCTGCCTCAAATACAATTATAAGATTTATGTCTTGATTTTGCAGATGTGTTTGGAGAAGCATTCTGCGTAATACGTGGACTTGCTGCCGAAGTTTCTACAAATGCCACTGTTTTGACCATCACGGCATTTACTATTGAACGATATCTGGCAATCTGTCGTCCATTCATGATACAAAAGTGGCAAAACAAGCTTTCTCGGGTTGTTCGTCAAATTCTAGTCATTTGGATGATTGCAGTCTGCTTTGCAGTACCCCAGGTGAGTTGTTTACTGTGTTTCGCCTTTTCTCGTTTATCTAATGAAAGTTATTTTATTCTGGATGGAAATATCCACATCACAGTGCAAATAACTTTTTAGGACAGAATCAATTTTGACCAATTAATGTCCGTCTGCCACAAAATGACGTAGATCTATGTAAAGACTATGCTATTTCTCATCTACTTTTTCAAGCGGGTGAAACACCCTACTATACATCATATTTATAGTTGACACTGTTAACCACAGTTCCGTATTTAAGGACTGAACGAGAGTTTTATATTTTTCGTATCATCTAAGGAATTTTTCCGTGGAATTGAAAAAAAATAACAAAAAAGGTCTTGTCATCCACTAAACTGATTCTCTTTTCTTTTACTTGATCCCGAGACGCATGAGCAACCTAATACTGTTGAGCTGGAAGATAATCTATTCGGCAGCACCCGTAGGTCGTTCATACAAAATACATTAATATGTAGAACGTGAAATGAAAAATAAATAAATGAAATTCTATTTTGTCTTCCTCATACAGTTTTGCATTTTAAATTTTGCTGGGGTTCGAAATTCATTCCATTTTTAACAACTTCCCGACCCCTCTACGTTTTTTAAGGCATCACATGCTTCGGTACTTTCTTTTTCTAAACGACTCCGTGGTCATATTTCCAGTATTATGTTTTTCATGATTTGAAGTCCAAAATTATACAGTTTATGTCTGTTGTTGTTTTTGTCTTCGTAAGAATAAATTGTTTCTAACTTTACAACAAGTCTGGTTACTTCTAACCAAAATAATTTGTAAACAAAGTAATCTCAACTCAGAGTTCGGGCAAATGATAGATCATAAGCTTAGCCGTTTCTTGGAATGAAAAGGATTTATTTCATTGCTTCCAAAAGTTTAATTGTTGCATATACCTATTGCTATTGTTTCACAAAATGAGATTAATGCAAATGTCTCAATAAACTTTTAAGCCGCCCAATTCAGGCCGCTGTACGTAATATGATTGTCATAATTGAATGGATTGAGTTAATTATTTTCAGGCTTTACAGTTTGGATTGGATACCATAATGGTGGGGCCCAACAAAACGGCCGTAAGTTTGTAGTATTTTTAGTATTATGAATAGTATTATTTAACAACGGTCGGCTAATCAGATTCTTTGCAAAAAAGTGATACCCACTAACTTATTTTCCTTAATTTCAGGTGACCTGTGGAGTAAAAAAAGTTTTGATTGAACATTCGTGTAAGTATTCAAAGCAGCTCAAGTAGCAATTTCTTAAAGAAAATAAATGATTCTTATTTGAATTTGAATAATTTATAATTTACAGTTGAAATTGCTACCTTTGTGTTTTTCGTGGCTCCAATGGTACTCATTTCTCTACTTTATTGTTTAATTGGAATCACTTTACGCAACGCCAGTCGGGTGAAGGAAAGTAAACTCAGACTTCGGAAATCTTTAAGCGGTCACAAACGGGAGCAAGGACAGCAAAGGGTCTTAAAAATGTTGGGTGAGTGAAAGCTAAATTTTATGTGTAATCTTAATCCATATTTTCAATCGGAGATCCAAATGCTCTTCCGAAATGCGTTCCTTGGTCCAATCATCTCTGAATTCAGTTACCAAGCTAAGTTCTTTATCACCTCCGGAAGAACGCTAGAATACCAGCATTATTACTTGGGGTTCCTGAAACCCTAATCCGATTTCCCAAGTGGAAACATTACTTAGAAAAACAGTGTTCATGGTCATTGGCGTGTTTCATTATACGAATGTAAAACACTCTTTTGGCTAGATTTTTATAGACATTATGATGTCAATCTCATTTACATCATGATTTTATTACCCATTTACATTTTGGATCTTAACTGCAATACATTTTTCATTACTCACTGTAGATGAATTAGAACTCTTGTTTAATTAAATAAACTCAACAGCAAACTTGAAATCTATCTCCCATTATTGAAATCTTGTCAGCATAAAATGTAAACTTATTGATTTTTTTTATTCTAAACAAAAAGCGTATATGCTTATCTTAAAATGGAAAGGAATTAAACGAAGGTTGTATAAATACTTTACGGTTGAAAAGACTGATTAATAATCATTGTGTACTTTAGCTGTAGCAAGTCTGCATTCTGCGCATTTACGATTCTAATAACGTTCCTGGAGGAAAGTTCAAGGGTCTCTTAAGTTGTTTTGAGTTGGAGTTTGGATTCAAGTGTTTTCAAACACATTTCTCATCCTAGAATGAAATCAAGTGTTTGATTACCATTGCCATTGAAGTACTAGCCAATATAGCTTCACTTTCCGGTGGAAATTTTGGATTCGAGATATTTTTATATTCGCATTTTGTCTAAACCTCTGTAATATCAAATATTACTAACAAAATTGTAGTCCTAAGCTGGATAGCTTGAAAACTGATAATTTTTAGCCAGTTTTTTCATGAAGGTGTAGATTGTCCTCTGGAAAAATTATCAGCTGAGAACAGTTATAACGGGGTGTGAAATGAAATTGTTCATTTCAGTTAATTAAGAAACCCTCGTAAACAATAAAAGTTTTCCAAAGTTGAGCAAACAAAAGTAAATTAAGGAATATTCACCTAGACTCACGAACGATATTTTGGTAGCGTCATGATAACTATGTTGAAGTTGACTGACTAGGTTCATTTTCATCAGTCAAGTAATATATGCCATTAAACCACCAAATCTTTCAGGAATACGTAACTAAATTTATATTATGCAGTCCTATAAAAATTACACGTCCGGTTGCATGAGCTCAGGAAATGTCTGCAGTTCTGATACATTAACAACAAAAAACCTTGAGAATGCAGGGTTTTGTTTAAGAATTCTAGAATAAATATATATATATATATTCGAGGTATTGTATAAACTTGGCCTATTCACGTCAGAAAGCTTGTTGAAAAACGGCCTATCATTAGGCAACATTCTGTCGGAAAGTCAGAAATAGGAAGTGTATGTATCGTGTGAGAAATTGCATGCAAATGCACTCGAAAGCTTTTTGTAAACTCGTAGAAACACTCCATTAACAGGGATCACATTCATTTTCATGTAACTTTGCAACCGTCGGTGTACATTTGTACATTTTACAGAGTTCAGAGTAACGTGGCTGTGTTCATGGTTGTGAACTTTCACATTAAATATTTCCAAACAATTCGCCATGTATTTTGACATTTTCCGTCGTTTAAGGTTTATTCTAACAAATGTTGGTGTAAAGGGGTTTAAAAAAACTCTGTCTGACTTTTGGAAACTTTGACTCAAACCTACTTCACTGTCCATGACATTCCTTATTTAGAAGGCAGTGAGGATGACTAGATCATCGCAATTTCTTCACGTCATCTTTAGTAAAGATAATCTTTTTATGCAGCAGGCAGGGGAAAGGTAAATTTAATTCAAATTTTAGCTTTTTGAATAGATACGAATTCACCCATTTTTTTATGACAACAAGTCAGTATAAATAATCGTAATATTATATTTCAAAATTCGATATTTCCTGAAACTTGACAAGCAATTATTTTGAATGAAATGTAAAAAGTTATTTGTTTGGGATTAAATTTCAGGTTTAAATTATGGGTTTTTGATTTACTTCTGACTATTTGTAATTTTATACACATTTCCTACATCGTCCTTTTCTACGAATCAGGTGGCATATCAATATTTTTTGAACAAAATAGCTTTAAGTACAAAAAATGTTCGTTGTCATTTTTTTGTCGGGATGGTTCAAACATCTGACATCGGGTTTATTCGTGGATTTTTCACTATTACTTTTTGTTATCCAGATAAGCTTGAAGTTGAGTGACACTACATTAATTTAATACTAGGATACAGATCATTTTATTTTTCTCTGTGCTTGTCATGTGTCTACCAGATTATCCTCGAAACACAAATATGGACATAAGAAATATATGGTCACAAAACCAAAAACACTTGTCTTGCGATAGTTTTGGATTGGACAGCCAATTATCATTTTCTTTTATTGTGAAAACCTGAGGAAACTCAACAGTTTTCTGTCAAACCCTTTTCATCAACATGATATATATTGTCCAATATTTATCATCATGTTCACAGTTTCACGTCCCGCATTTATTTCTGTTCCTTAGCAGGTCGTGAGGATAAGGAGAAAGTTTGCAAAAGTTGTTTCCTAGAAATCCACACGTGTGTTTTGGCCCATATCCATCCGTTTGTCCCTATTTCTCCTACAAAATGGAACTTCGCATTAAAAATTTCTGGCATTTGAGGAATCCTTAAATCAATAGACATTGTTCAACGCATCACTGAATGTCTAAAAAAGTGTATTCTGGTTACAATTCAGTGAATCTCCCATAATGGAAATTTTGAGTGAATGAATTTCTGTCGTGATGCGTGTCTCCAGACTATTTTCATTGCGTACATGAGCGTGAATGTAATAGAATGTATTATTCAGAAGAACGGCGATTCAAATGGAAGTATGAGGGTCGATCAAAATCAAATAAATATTATATTTCGTGTATTACATGTTGGAGCATAGGTCGCAATCGGTGCAGTCATTTTATTCTAACAAAACTGGAAGTAATATTTTTGTAAGAAAATGTTTGAATGCGAAATAAAAAAATATTAAACGAAATTTTGACCCAACTAAGAAGATTTTGACTCAACTAAGAAGAACACTACGAATCTCGAAGCCCAGTTGTATGCGATTATTGTAAAATTGCAGTGAACGTTTTCTGCATTTTCTGGCTGATGAGTTTTTGCCGAATGTGAACGTTCTTTAATATCATAACGAATGAATTAATATATTTTTTGGATTCACCTTCTTAAATAGCTGAAAGCTTTTTGCGCTTACCTGTATAACGATGACTACGAAAAAAATGATGAAGTATTTTTTCTGAAATTTCACTTCACACAACCTTGAATTCGGCATGTTCACAACCAAACCTCGATTGATTCCTGGTTGTTTTTGAATCAACTTCTATGTATAGATTACCGTACACATGTAAGTCAAAAATAGTACGTGTAGAAAGTAGGAAAGTAACTCCAACCCAGATTACATGCACATTTGTAGTTATCTAATTCGCGAAATTCTTGTCATTTCTTTTAAAATTACCTGAGCCAGCTTAAAATGATTGGATTGCAAGGACTTTTCCCTTGACGTATGTGCAGTTACACGTTCATGAAGAACGTCCGATTCTGTGAGTCAAGGTTTTTTGCCGAATTTTTGTAATCCGATTACAGAAGTTGGCAAACACTTTTGTAGGTGCAGGAACAGAAAAAGAGGGAAAATGAATCAACTTCTATGTATAGATTACCGTACACATGTAAGTCAAAAATAGTACGTGTAGAAAGTAGGAAAGTAACTCCAACCCAGATTACATGCACATTTGTGGTTATAATGGGTGGATAAAAAGAAAGTTGGCAAAAACAACCGGTGAAACTTGGTGAGCCAGAAAACTTTCTCAGAGTTGTTTAATGACAAGGAGCGTGGTATTTGGAGCAATCAAGTGTAATGTTGACGTTCCTTTCAGTTTTGCTTTGGAATTACTTAGAAGTAACGTAATTCGCGAAATTCTTGTCATTTCTTTTAAAATTACCTGAGCCAGCTTAAAATGATTGGATTGCAAGGACTTTTCTCTTGACGTTATGTGCAGTTACACGATCATGAAGAACGTCCGATTCTGTGAGTCAAGGTTTTTTTGCCGAATTTTTGTAATCCGATTACAGAAGTTGGCAAACACTTTTGTAGGTGCAGGAACAGAAAAAGAGGGAAAGACGTGTGTTGAGTGAATCTAATTTTTACTAGTTATGAAATATTATTTAGTCATGGTGTATTATAGCATTGTCTTTATTAATGGATGTAGTATGGGGCTTGCTTATGAAAAGTACATTTTGGTTTTGTCACATATCACACGTTGATCTACATGTGTTTAAATGTTAGAAACGCTTTCTAGTTGGAGGATTCCGCATTTTGTGAAAACGTATGATTTAATACCATATGTGTATTAAATATATTATGCATGCTTATCGTTACCAGAAGATGAAGATGTCAAACTTTGCCAAACTAAAAATTTGATTCTATAAACAACAACGTAACCACAGCGTAACCCAGTCGTTAAAACATGTTAGCGCTGTTTGATTTTGATACTGATTCGAATACTAAAATCTGAATAATTTGACTCTGGACAAACCAACACCAACATCTATTTGCCTAATGGCTCTGATCAATCATACCACTCTCACTCTCTTATGCATTAGCTTGGTAACCAACCTAGTTTCCGGGTGTTTCTATATTGAAAATCTCATGCAAACATCGTTACCTTGAAATATGCACATTATTATGTGCATGATAAGTGATGCCAGAATAAAGATGACGTGGACAGATTTGAATTTGAATTTCTTTGAAGTCAGACCGATAGAGAAAGTGAAATTAAATTGGTTTTACGAAGGAAAAGAGAATATCTAAGAGAAACGTAGTGCGATGTCTCAAAAGAGCACGCTAAAACGGGTCAAGCTCGTAGCTCCACAATCAATAAAAAACTAAATCTGTCTGTGAAGTTATGGACACAAACCGTGATTGGAGTTGAAATAAAAATGAATTGTGCTTTTGTCAGTACCTATTAATCATTGCATTATTTTGTGATCACTCATGCGACTTGTATGTGGACATAAATCTCACCATTGACCACTACGTCATGTACCTTTTTCTTTCCTTGGTCCTGTAACTGAATCTTTGTATGTATGCTTACATTAATCTTCGATATCATCAATTCTGTTGATTTTCCATTTCTAAATGTTAAAAATAAATTGGCTTCCAGCTTGCTCAACCGTTACCTTTATAAAGAGATTTGGTATTGTACTGAAATATTGAGTTAATGTTACTTATCCATTCTCTTTAATACAAATCAATAAAACTGTTTTTTAGGTTTTCACATTTTTTATCGCACACGCCTGATCAGTTTGATTCGTTGGTTTGTGGTTTCCTGCCAAATACATGTCGTTTGAAATTTCACTTAACAATCTGGAAATGAAATGTTTATGGTATTTCAGATGTGGTCCTATTATTTGCCCAACTTTTCTTACCTAGATATCAAAACCAAATTACGGTTGATGCGGAGAATAAAATGAGCTGATCCAGTTGAAAATCAATATTAGCAATTTAGTGCATCATCATTACTTAAAGCATGTCCCATGAAGAAGTAAGACTTGAAAGAAGAGAAATAAAAAGATTTGGAGAAATTGGACCAATTTAAGATTAAAATATTTTTATTTTATTATCTTTTTTATTTAGATATTTTTTAATATTTTCGAAATATTACTTCATAAAAATACCCACTTTAGCAATAGACTGGGTGTAAAAGTCAATGCTACAAAATTAATTCACAATAGGCATTACATTGTACGCCGTCATTGGCATGTCATTGTTTCGCATACTCCGGCAAGTTTATTTCTCTACACATCCAAGTGTGAGATCACTAAAGTTCCTTGACTTTATTTTGTACTAAATCCCTTTGAAGTCGGATATTTCCTGGTTCAAGTAATTTGTTTTGTTAGAATGTACATCGTTGGTGACAACAAGACTGACGAGGGATCACAAAATAGCATATCTTCTTCCAGCAAGAACGATTCAATAAACCTAATCATTGCTCAGGCTTAATTAGTACAAGTCATACGCAGTAAAATGGGTAATCCTGATTCAATTCAATTCAATTCAGTGACAAGTGATTAATCCTTCCTGTTACATATCAACAAGACTTTCCTTTTACAACAATCTTAAATTTCTAATGCTTGAGCTGCACAATTTGCATGAAAATGGTAAAAGCCAGCTTAATATTGAGTACCTTTGTGAGCCTTGTTTTGTTGAAATTTTTCAAAACCCTTAAAAACAATTAAAGGGTTTTGGAAAATGGAAATTGCTCTACAAGATTACTGCGTATTATTAATGAGCAGTTATGTTTTTGGAGATAATGTCACGTCACAAAGGCTCCTGTGAACTAAGAAGGATGTGGGCGACAAATGATGACAGGTTGTTGAGCAAAAAGTGTAAAAGTAGGTCTCAAACTGGATTTACAAGATTTACTAGCCTGCCATAACTTGATACCAAAAAACTAGAACTCCATCCAGAGTCTGACAGCTTGTTCACAGGAGCAGTGCAAAATTGCAAAGGTTTGAGGATGGCATTACCGAAAGATTCGAGAACGAAGGATACGATCAAACCTCTTAAAACACTCCGTCATGCTCAATTGATCAAACACAACTTAGGCTTGCTTTACTTTAGGCCCATCAAGATTTTCGAAGACGTTTTGGTTGGATGACGATCCCATTAATTTTCTTATTTTTTCTAAAAAATAACTTTTCAACAAATGTGAAATCAAGTTTTGGGAGGCTTCACTCCAGGCAAAAAATGAAATAACCCTTACCTAAACTTCCATTGCTAATTAAATTCTGATGACTAAGGTGTCTATAATATGTAGCTAAAGCATTGCGTTCAACCATGTATATATGTAACACACTAACTGAACTTGTGATTTCTTTATTGTGAGGATGTATGTATATATTTTGTAACTCATTTTTGGAGAAAGGCAACAAAACCAGTACTTGGCCTGCTTCAATGTAATTAAATTTGTGTTATTTTAAGTCAGTTGTGTTATTCTAATTACACCAACGACTAATTCCTGCATTTATCAAGTACGATACGTGACGTACTATATCCAATTTTTAATTGCGTGTAATTATGTATTCCAATTTTTGACGTAGATGAAGTATTTCGCATTTAGAATGTTGGGCAAAATGTTTTCGTCCACTACAATTTTCCCAGATTTTCTGAAAAAAAAATAATAATATAAAAGAATCGCACAGCTCTTTCGACACAGATGGATCGATGGTTGTATGAAAAGAATATGTGCTAGACGAGAGATTTAAGAAGCACGGATAAAATTCGGGATCTTTTTTGTGAGAGAATGTGGTTTTATGAATAAAAAATCTGGTTTTGAGATTCAAAGGCGAGGACATTTTTCTAAAATCCCTCGATATGGACAAAGCTGTCCAGTCCCATGTTGAAGGTGGTGCGAACGTCGACGGATCCTTGTTGATTTTGAAATAGGTCGTCTTAAATCATTTCCGACTTGTGTCCACCCAATTTTCCGTCTTATCTCATAAAAAAGAGTTTTCTCTCACACTTTCCCGTCGTTACCCGTATGTTTTGACTTTGAACACGATAAGAGTTATAACAGTCTCAGCTCCGACAGTCATCACTTTTTACTAAAAAAAAGTTTTTTTGTATGGAGAAGGATTCGTTTCATGACACTTGGTGAAATATTCAAAATGCCATTTCTTGGTCCAAGTGCTTAAAGGTTTGAACTTGAACACGGGTTTGATAAGTGTGATCGCCGCCTTTTCCGTTTTAAGGTCTGGAAAAGTTTTTTAGCGAACGAGTGACCTTCATCACGCCGTTTTGTAAATCAATAAATGTGGTTTATTTGGTTAGCTTTCATCATGGTTTCGTATTACGCGTTGGATTATGGTTTTGTATTTTTACATAAAACATAAATATTTTCGCTAACTTTGAAATTGGCTTGTGCAAAATCGCTTTTGAATGGGTCCTGAGAGCAAATTTTGGTAGCAAAAATAATTATCAGCAAAACAAGTACCCACTCGCGCATCTTAATTACGTGCAATGCAAAGCCGTGAACTGGTGGATGCAAGTTGCAAGTGTATTCGAGTGTGTGAGATTACGTCAGGTGTATTTTTCATTACTTTTCAAGAAATTGGAATGCGATGCCAAGTCGTTTTCTGTGACATAGTCCAATCTTTTCCGTTCGGGGGAAATAAAACTTGATAAACTAAATTAGTTGGTCTGTTTCTTCCAAAAAAGCAATGAGGACAAAGATGTTCACCAACCTCTTGAGTGAGCCATCCCGACATTTTTTTTCACCTGATACTGCTCAATAAAGTTAGGATATGTTTGCCAATTTATTGTCCGATCTTTCTTTTCTGTCTCAGATGAACATTTCACATCGGCTTCGTGGTCACTGAATTGAAATCAATGCCAAGTCTTCTTCATCACTGAAATGAAAAGTGCAAGGCAAGAAAACTCTAATTAATGATGTTATACAATACTGTGTAAACATTCGCAGGTCAGAGGTTCGCTGATTTCGGAATCTTATAGTAATGGCCAACTGCTTAATTGGACAAGACCGTGCGGAAGGCCAAAATTGGGTTTGTGGTCATTTTCTGCGAAAATTATGTGTTACAACACGATGACATTTTGAAGACATGATTTAACCCGATAGGAGGTAGCTTTGGGTATGTGGGTGCCCGCAAAAACAGTACGGGCACATAATGGCATTGTTTTTGTGTTATTGATACTGACAGATTCTGTTGCAGATCCGTTCGTTGATTTTGGTGTTATTGGAATGTCAATCGACATACCAAACTTTTGAATTTAGGGATATTCAGTTACTGATGAAATACTTTCTCTTCACCTTTTATATAAAAACACGGTTTTAGTAGAAGTGCATTTGTTCCCTTAATTAAGACATGATTGCAGTTATGGGATAAGGCATGATTTCATAAAAAACATACTGTTAAAAAACATTAAAGAAAGATTAATTATTCACTGTCTGCAATATTCTGACTATGTTTTTTTCTGTCGATCTCTCAATCTTCCCAAAATTTATGAAATGCCTTGCGAATATATAGGTGTACCGAACAATTATCCAATTAGCCCTAATTTGTACCTAAGTACTCACAAAGCAAAACTTGAACAATGTAATCCCAATTTTAACTTTGGATGAGTGAAAAAACATTTAAAGAACTGGGTTATACGCAAAAGCTAAAAAAACGAGAAAGAGAGTTCCCAGTCCGAATCACAATTTACATCCAACTGCAAAATTAAGGTGGTGTTTAATGACAACTCATTTCTCGACTGGGACCATTTATTCAGTTTAAGTTGAGTTAAAATTTGCAGTATAACTCCTTCAACTAAAGTGCACAGGAAAACTTTTGTCATTCCAATTAACTTTTGAAATTATATAAATCAAGCATTATTCAAAACATTTCTACGAAACTTTATAACATGCACAGAATAATTTTGCGAATCATGAAAACATATTTTATAATTGACAATTAGTCCTGAACTTCAGTTGATTAAAATTACAATTAACCATTGCTTCGAAGACTCGAAGCATTGTTCATCCCATGATATCATTCCCATCACACTTGAACAAATGAATAAATTATAGGTTTTTCGTCATGATTCAATTATGACCAATAATTTCGCTTTCTGCTGTAATTTATTTATTTTTGCACTCATCAATATAGCATCCTTGTATGAAAATGAAATTGTGGTATACTGCAAATGAGTCAACAACATTCGGAATTTATTGGAGCTGTGCACTTAGATCCACTCAGGTTTATCAATCGATTTTCGCTTACCAAAATTCCCTTTGTTTCAATGTTCAGTCTGAAACAACTCACCTATTTCCAACACACTGCCTATTATTTGTGGTGAAATCAAATTTCACTGGTTAATCTTCTACGGACAAATACAATGAAACAGGCTTAGTTTTCGGGATTTTGCTGCCCATCCATCGCAATTCTATTGAATTTCGAATCTGTCGGAGTTGTGTGGGAGTAGAAAAATAATGGTTTTCTCGAAAATTGTTTTATGGAAATTGGAACAAAGATGAATTTAATTCATTATTTATTTTTGTTATTTCTAGTTATGATTGTGATCTGTTTCTTCTGTTGCTGGTTGCCGTTCCATGCCCAGAGATTGTAAGTATTTAGGCTAATCACACTTTGTTATTAGTTTATCAAATTCAGAATTTTAGCCTCATCTCATTCTAGAGATTGGAATAAATCGAAAATTAGCAACATTTTGATACATCGTATAAAGTTCTATTGGTGACATAATACTGTTTGTTAATTTTCAGAATCGCAATTTGGGGTAAGTTAGTTTTTTAAAATTTATTTTAAATAAATGAAATCGAGTAATAATATAGCTTATTATATAAGGTAAATAAATGAGTATAAAGCGTCTTTTCCCCAGGAACCAAGTACCTTCAACAAAGTGAAGTCCTCAGGAATACCTACCACATTCTCACATATGTCTCCGGCGTTCTTTACTATTTGTCCACATGCGTCAATCCGATTGTCTACAGTGTTATGTCCCTGAAATTCCGTCGAGCCTTCCAGGCATGTTGTAGTTGTACTCAGCCCCAAGAAAATTACAATAGCAAGGTGCTGCAGCATGTTTAAATTCGAACGTTTTTTTTTATTTCATCCTCTGCTTTTCAAAAGAAATATT
Source organism: Folsomia manolachei (assembly GCA_036491905.1). Classification (NCBI taxonomy): domain Eukaryota; kingdom Metazoa; phylum Arthropoda; class Collembola; order Entomobryomorpha; family Isotomidae; genus Folsomia; species Folsomia manolachei. The sequence continues at coordinate 17,601 of JAAXNX010001008.1, forward strand.
TCAGATATTCCATTTTTCAGATTGCTACATAACTTTGTAATTTATTAATCATATATGCACTGCATGAAAGAAAATACTATAAAGATTATTGTATGTTGTACGAAGGCTTTACTGCACTGCGTTTCCCAGAAATGTGAGATTTTTCTTAAAGTACACAAAAAATTATTATAACGGACCAAGAAAATATTACAACTCGGATACGCTTTTGAGAATTTTACGTACGTTTTACCATGTTTAAATATTCCTGGATTCGAAAAGAGAATTATAGGGCCACAATTGCTTAATATTTACATGTAGAATCTAAATTTTGAAGGCAACAAATTTAGCCAGATTTAATGATAGGGATGCTAGGTTTTTGCCCAGGGGACGTTCTTAGTTTACTAGTACTTATATAATAGACACAAATTATGGTTATCTAATGCAAGCTTGGGCAATTGCTTGTTCAACATTTTCGTGCAACGTCATCTTAATGAATGTTTTAAATTAAATTATTGATTAGTTCAAGTGGAATGTTACATATTGTCCTCCTTTAGCACAAACCCAATTCCATATGTAATGGTTTGTGACAATAAACGTTAATTGTGCGTAAGAAATGAGACGAGAACAATGACGGCACTACTCTGATGTTGATGCATGATTCACATCACAATAGCAAAACGTGATTAATTTCCCTATCCTTCCCAATGATGGGAGACCGAGCTTTGCGTTATGCAACCAGCAAGTCACGCGTCGATCCTTGAGATCCAAATCAAACTTCCGTTGGTTAAACTTTATCATTGATAATTTTCATCGTAACATAGTGCAAACCATATCGCATCGCATTTATCACCAACTTTTTGATTAAAATTTGCAAACTGTTAACACATATTTCACTTATGTTAACTGAAATCAGACTTTGACAACAAAGGAGTGTCACAAACAACACTGCAAGATTTTAATCAGTCTATGTTTCTCCAATGACATGAATTTCATTTCATCGAGAGACATAACAAAGCATTTTCCTCCTTGAACATTTGTTCATGCGTTGAGCCGAGGAAATTGGAAAGTGTGAATGAGGCACCACTTGGCAAAACCAAAGAAAACCATTTAAATATCGTTCCGGAATTTTTGGCTTCCGATTGGCTGGATATTGCAGAAGGAAATTGATGATTATGCGGTTGCTGGTAGTAGAAGGAACCAAAGGGATTGATTTTTACACTTCAATGCACGCTCTGTAAGGTATTCGGCTTGTATCTCAAGGGAAAATCACTACACTATAGGCTGGGAAGCTTCGATTTTGCAAAATATCATTTTTTTATCTATTGTTCTTTTACCCGAAACACTCATGCAATGTAATCATTGAAGTTTCTACGCTATGTCAAATGAAAACCTTTCGGGACTGGAGTTTTCTGCCTGTTTACACGCATTTATGGTCTTGAGCCTTGAACAACCTACCTATGAAAGGTCAGTGATTATGTTTGTGATTTTGATTCTTGAGCGATCCTTAAGTTCTGTGTATTTGTGACATCTTTCTCTAAACCTGTGTAGTTATAATGCTGTTATGGATCAGAATATACATGTGCTTGGTTCGTTGATCTGCTCACGAAATGTTTTCGTGCTTTCTCAGTCTCGTGCAGATTAGGGTGTTATTGTCGATGTTGGTCTAGTGGTGGCTTTGTGAATGTTATGTCATTGTGCTTAAAATAATGCTTAGCAGATTAAATTTGTCGTATTTGGAATTGTTGATGTTATGGTTTGCGTTTATTCAATAGCACTAATCTTTGCAAAATGTCAGGAGTTGTTCAAATTGTTCGAGGTTGAACAAGTTCAGTTAATCCGATTACCCACCTACATTTGAGCTATTTAAGCTTATTCATATTATACAATACTGTCCATCAAGCGACACACATTTCTCACAAAATGGAGTATAAACTCTCAACTTACTGCATTTATTGGAAATATCGGCAACACTCCGAGCACGATTGCAACCAAGCAGCTTTGTCAACTTGTCTGTCATGTCAATATTATGTTGTCATGTACCGCACTTCCTAATCGGAAGCTAACACACGTTTATATTTTGTCAATTCTGTGCAGTCTTACCTTAGCTACTTAACTTTCCCCCACCCACCCAACTAACTCACTCTTACAACCGCAATTTACAAGGTTGATCCATTCTTACTCTCGTTTTCCTTGACATACAGGACAACGTGAATAAATGCTGCGCGGATCAACAAGCTCAGAGGAAAGAAAGATCCGAAGTATTGGTGACAATAAACCATCGAAGCATCTCTCACTCGTCTCGATCTCAAGCAAATATTGTGCTCACGGAGGTGACAACACTTTCCAATCTAGGAAACTTTGTTCAACCCATCCATCACAATCACAATACTTCTTCCCACCATCAGCATCATCTTTCCTTTAGCCCGTCTGTTTTGATGAAAACCGAGATGAATGGAGGAGTTGTGGTTGCACCCTCAATAACAGTTGCAGAAGAAGATGATGATGAAGTTGTCCAGGTTTAGTCTAGTTTTTGATGGAATTACATGGAAAACAAGTTCCAAGAAGTAGGTTGAAGAGAAGAGACTTAAAATATTCATTCCTTACACTGCGTCTTTGTTGAAAAGTGTCAGCAAGGGAATTTGACTTTGTTTTCGAAGCAATTTGTAAATCCCTAGATTTATTCGTAGTATTGTAGTTTCTGGTATGAATATTAACAAGTAGGCAACCTACAATAATATTGAAAGAGTTAATTATGACTGGGACAAGAGGGAGTTCCATGCTTATTGTTAGTTTTAGAAAGAGAAAGTTTTATTCTTCTATGTATCGTGCTTATTTTTGTCTACTCTTTTACTATATAGACTTAATTTACGAAATGGCTTAGAGGATTTGTTGGTTACTTAAGAATAAGAACCAAGGCTTTTGCAAATTGATACAAATAGCGCAGTTATTGCTGTCTGGTAAATATCCACGTATTCTTGCTATCTACGTACCTTTAAGAAGTTTACAACCAAAATGCAAACAGACTGTATGTCGTTTGCAGAGTAAAATGATCCTGTTTTTAGGGATGTTTCTTCTGTGTTACTAAACGGGTAGCAGTAAATTATTAATTACGGAAGAATCTGGAATAAACCGCAGTATTCGTTACAGTTATTGTACAACAAGTCATGTCGTATGGTAAATAAAGCTGTGAATGTTTCATCTGTACTTCTGATTATTTATCTATGTAT
>JAAXNX010001009.1:0-20791 GCA_036491905.1 Folsomia manolachei
CCATTTCATGCTGGATGCATTTCTCGCCTTGTTCTGTTTGTTTTGCCTCCTTGGCCAGTTACGGACACTTCACTAAGCTAAGCTAACTATGTTGGATACGTGAGTAGAATAAATAGTGTTTAAATATTCGGTGGTGTTGCATCTCATTCTTTACTTTAAACAAAAACATTGCAGCAGAAAAAGTAACAACATATTTACACACACAACTATGTTTCATTGCATAATATCGACGTACATATATGTATCTTATCCTGACAATGAGTGGGAGGAACTAACTAAACGAGTATATCTTAATGGCGTATGCACAGTTGTAAATCTTGGTCTTCCTTAAAATCCAGAAAGTTTGGCTGGCTAAAGTTGTCCTCTCCTTATTTCATGCTTGCTTGCCTTAAATTTTTCCCAGTTGTCTTGCTTGACTGTGATGGGGTGTGATGTGGATGGATGGATAGAATCTGTACATGTCTGTCTCCTGGGAAGTTAATGTTGATACAAACACTCTAGTAAAGTCCGAATATGTCACAAACCAGACGGGACAAATTCAAAGAGATAAGGTTCAATACAGATGCTAACCCATAGTAAAGAGAAAGACAAGACAATTCACTTCAATGTAGACATTGTAATCAGCTCACCGAACCTCACCAACTAAGCGAGACCAGTATTAGTGAAGCAGCTAATGTCTTAACGCTGCATTCATTCAACAACTATTTTACTACTACTAGTTGTAGTAAAAGACATATTACTAAAATGACGGGAGTTGCATTTACCACAGTTTTCTCTTGGGCACAACAAAATTCACCTACATATCTCGCTGTCTAAAACAGACCGACAAAGATAGGTAGACATTTGGAAACACTGATTTTGTTTTACATGAAAATGAGGCCAGAACTAGTTTAGGTGTTGAATGCATTGAAACTGAAAGTTTTTCTAGATTACACACACATGGGCGAGTAAACTCCATCAACAGGAAGAGGAATTAAATGGGTAAAAGTGCTTATCGCCAGTTTCCAGTGAAAACTTTACATTGTCCTTGGACCGAAGGTATCTTTGAAATTAAATTCTGCGACCCATATCTCAACTGCCGTAAACAAAAGAACGGTACTTCAAAGTTGAGTGGGTGGGTTGAGTTACAATGAAAATGAACCCTTCATGAAGTTCATGTAACACGTGTTTATCCCTGGAATCGTCATTGGAAGGATGAAACTGTTCAAAAAGTTTCCACAAAGTTTCAAGTTAAACACCAGACCGCTTGTTCAACATCAATTTCATGCCGGGCAAAAGTTTGCTGAGCAAAACTTCCCGTTCCAAGTCCTCACAGAGATGAAAATTGAAACAATTAGAGCCTCATCCTGGAAATAGAGTCAAAATTAGGAGACGTTCCACATTTCTCTGCTTCCCACATCTGGTAATTCAAGGGTTTTACCAGTTGCAACCAAATGCCCGGTGTCCGGTTGGGTGGAAAGGACGGAAATGAAAGACACAAACGGTATCAAATTTCATTTAAAGTCCCACATATTGGTACTTTAGCTGACAAACTAAAATAAAAGTCAAGCACATTTTTAGTTACCAACAGTAAAAACTTGATACACAAGTGAAGAGATTATTATTACTTACTTCCTTTTCCCAAGTATCCACTTTTGTCCCTAAAATTCTTAAATGGAGCATTATTCGATGTTTATCACTCTTGGGACGAGTTTGTTCAGTTTTATTTCTCTACTAAATCCTAATTCCATTCCAACCATTTAGATTCACAAGAAATAAGACAGCAGACTTGTAGGATTTGATAGCCATTAAGCTCACTATAAGACCAAGACCACATTTGCATTCTAAGGCCGTGTGAAAGTGACAAATGTGACCCTAAAAATAGAGTGGATTCATTCTACCGCTAGTAATAACAAGCCTTTATACAAAACCTGGTGTGGTTTAGTTTTCCGGCTTCTGTAACAGAAAATGAGAGTCATCTTATTTCATTAGTTTTCCCCGTTTATTCATTCACTGTGTAAGTCCATTTATTTCATCCATGTTATTAGATTACGGTAGGGTTTAGGTACGTTCAACCTCAGTCTCATAGTCATCAACGAAAACACGAGTTACATTACAGTAAGTCAAATAATGAAAGAATCAACACTGTCTTGCAATGCAGCAATTCAATGCAATCCGACTGTATGGCATCCTCTCATCGTAAAAATCAAACATTTTCCTTTTAACTCAGCGATTTGAAAGATGCTAAATAAGTGTGGGTAGGTTGTTAGTGGTGAAGCTGAACTAAAGTAAAATGAACAAGAAATCCTAATGAGTAACCAACCTTTATTTAACTGGGTTTGAATTGATCTCAGTTCTTTAGTCAAGTGGATGTGGAGTGGAAACATGTCCACGTTTTGTGCAAGTTCTTGACTCATGAATAATTACATCACAACAGTTGAATTGGGGGAGAGAACCATGTTCCAGAGGAAAAGTCAAGATTTGAATAGAACTTCGTTTTTGAACAAGTGAAGTGAAGTGAAGTCTGCGAGTCAAACAAAAAAGAGCTCGTGGATAGAAGAAATAGTTGTGAGAACATTACATAAAATTAACATGAGGTTCAATGTAATCTAATCAGGTAAGGAAGCGCGTGAAATTGAGCATTTATTGTTGTGTGAACATGACTCTATCGTGCTATTAAAGATTTAAGTAGTTGGGACGATCTAGCTGATTCTTGCAATGCATAATACAAAGTTTGTGTTACAGACCGAAGTATTGCATGGAAAGTGATTGAGTGAATATGCTGAAAAATATGATACGGAATATATGGGTATGAGTAGAACAATAAGTTGTAAATGCAGGGTCATGTACACTAATTTCCACCAGGGACGTAGGTTTGTGTTCAGCAAAATGTTTCTAGTTTTTAGTCAATAATTTAGAAAGTTAAAAAGCATTGGATACCTTGTTGGGTGAAAGTTATCGTGTTTTTTATTGGCTTCATTAATAAGTGAAATCTCGGTAAGATATTAACATTTACTTTGAAATCTGGATTAGGTAATTATGTGGTATATCTTGGTAGGGAGACCTGGGACTGAAAGATTTTGGGAAACATTTTTGCACAATAAATTCTTATAAAATCTAATTTTTAAGGTTTCATGAAGAAAGTCAGGCAAACTATTAAGAAATATGAAATTTCACAGTTAAAAAGCTTGAGGGTCGATTTCCTTTAATTTCACATTTACAAAACTGCGAATTAATGAAACAACCTGATTAGGGAAATGGAAGTTTTTAATGCGTTGAAGCGTTTTTAAAGTCGGTCAGGAGTTAAAGTGTGGCCAAAGTAAAATTGCCGAACTCTGATGACTTACTAAATACTTGCGGATGGTTTTGTTTAGAAAGAGCATAGAAAAGTTGAAAGAATGTCCAACCAACGAATTTGGTTGGCAAGAGTTTACGAAAATATATAGCTAACTGTTTTGAGATTTTCCCAACTGGAATACTTGGACAAAAGACTGCTGGGTAATGTTGAACAGTTATCGACATGAAAAGCAGCACTAGTACTTGAATTTTCAACAAAGCATTTCATATTAAATGGAGTTTAAAAACTTGTGTTGCATAATATCATTTTCTGCTCATGCTATTAAATTTACGTAACGTACTCTGAGAATTTTTGTATGAATAGGCAGCAGGAGGGCAGAAAAGCAATCAAAACTCGTATCATGTTAAAAGAGTAATAAGTAGACCGAATTAAAGCAAATGGTCATGATCATGATGGAATTGATGTGCTGACTTGAATGGGAATTGTGTAAAATAGCTGACGGGACATGAGATGATAATGACATTGACATTGTCCGGCTTTTAGAGCTGTAAGCTATGATTCCCAAGCAGTAACGCATTATTCCGTTATGTATATTATTATTTTGTTCTCTACAATATTCTGATACATCACGACAGATTGCATTTGTCGATTGGTAGTAAACTAAGGGATGCGGAGAAAATTCAGCAGGGAAAGTTGACAACGCCTTTCCAGACAATTTTATGCCTTAACATTGAACATTAAGTTCATAAAAGTATTACGTCTCTGTCTGATGGAAAACATCACATCAACAGCAACAGACGTTTTTAATTATTTTATAATTTCCACATAATATTTAGAATACTCGTGAGTTATGCAGCTTAACAGAGTAGCACTACGCAGATTCTGAATTTTCTTTAGGCTGGTCTAGCAAACAGCTTAATTTTTTGTGAAAAGGCTCAAATTAAAAAGATGGCCTTCATACTTTGTGTCAGTATACGGAAGGAATTAGAAAGCATTCCCCGAAGGAAAAATGTTAATTTATTTTATTCTTTAAACAAATCAGCAATTTACAAGAGTTCCATTTAATTATTTTATAATTTCCACATAATATTTAGAATACTCGTGAGTTATGCAGCTTAACAGAGTAGCACTACGCAGATTCTGAATTTTCTTTAGGCTTGGCTAGCAAACGGCTTAATTTTTTGTGAAAAGGCTTAAATTTAAAGATGGCCTTGATGCTTTGTGTCAGTATACGGAAGGAATTAGAAAGCATTCCCCGAAGGAAAAATGTTAATTTATTTTATTCTTTAAACAAATCAGCAATTTACAAGAGTTCCTTGGTCTTTATTTGATGAAGCGTTTTTACTCGAGTAGTATTGTCTTTCACTTTCTGTGATATTGAAGTTTGTTCTACCGAGCAAATCTTTCGGGCAAAATGTGCTACAGAAATAAAAAGGAAACTAAGAAATGACCCACATTTTGCTAGTTTTGTGTAGAAGGCATTTTGCTAAAATTATTTTGCTGTGTCTTTTAAGACCCGGAATTCAAGGCTTGAAGGATTAATTTGTTTTCCGTCCTGCTTTTCACCGAAGAAACTGATTAATTTTTCAGTTTTTCATGAAACGATCGATTTCAGATGTAATTATTATATAATCGTTGTATTAATTTCAACATATCTGTAATTTAATTGTTAATCTATGTATACATAGTTTGACTGCATATTGCATAAAATGAAGAAGTTTTCTAGAACTTTACAAACATTGTTGCTAATTATAGNTTTTTCATGAAACGATCGATTTCAGATGTAATTATTATATAATCGTTGTATTAATTTCAACATATCTGTAATTTAATTGTTAATCTATGTATACATAGTTTGACTGCATATTGCATAAAATGAAGAAGTTTTCTAGAACTTTACAAACATTGTTGCTAATTATAGAAATTTATTAACTTCCTTGGTCCTCAAGAATCAAATTTTCACTAATTGACATTTTGAAATAAAATATTTACTTTCTCTTTATTAGGCTGTTCAACACCACTCCTTCAAAATTCTATGATGAGGAAATTATTGTGAGACGGTATAAGTGCAGTGGTTACCAAGCTATGTGTCGTGCACGATGAAAGTTTTCTGCAGTGAAAGTAAAAAAATCGTGAAATAAACTTGTGAAAACTTGTTTTGTTAAACAAATGGAGGAAGATAACCATAATTTGGACGAGGAAGACAGGCCATCAACAAGGAAAAAGAAAAAGGATGAATTGGAGCTATTCCAGGAGAGGATCAAGGAAGGAAAATAACTTTCTCTTTATTAGGCTGTTCAACACCACTCCTTCAAAATTCTATGATGAGGAAATTATTGTGAGACGGTATAAGTGCAGTGGTTACCAAGCTATGTGTCGTGCACGGTGAAAGTTTTCTGCAGTGAAAGTAAAAAATATCGTGAAATAAACTTGTGTAAACTTATTTTGGTAAACAAATGGAGGAAGATAACCATAATTTGGACGAGGAAGACAGGCCATCAACAAGGAAAAAGAAAAAGGATGAATTGGAGTTATTCCAGGAGAGGATCAAGGAAGGAAAATGTAAGTTGGAAATTGAATTGATGAAATTTATGGCGTGTTGCTTATTTCTTGACACCTGCAAAATGTTGAGAATTTCACTTTATTGTAAACGGAAAGTAAAGATTAGCATGACAGGGACATCAACGAAGTTACGTTTAGCAAACAAGCTTTGAAGAATACTCTCACTTTCACCTTAACTCAATTTTATTTTTTACAGTCTGCAGTCTTCAATACGCAGAATTTTGCTTTTGTTCTTTTGTAAGTATAGCTGCGTATAAAAACAATGTGAAAACCCAGGATTATTGTGATCAATGTGAAAACCGAGGTTTTTTTGTGGGTTGCAAGGTGGGACCTTATGGATAAAACGGAAGAAAGTCACAGATGTTATTCAAACTAGGAATTATTTTGTTAATCCCTTCATGAGTCTAAACTCCTGAGCTGGAAATGATTATACTGCTAGAATCTTGTCATGATTGACATTTAGAATCTTGTGGTACAGTACGATATAAATTATACAAGGTTAAGGCTAAACTTGTCAAGATGCACACAAAAATAATGGTTGTCTTCTCTTAAGCTTTGCGATCCTATTCTCCAAATTAAAAGGCAAAAGCTTCGTAGAATTTTTCTAGGGTTCTAATTTAATTTTCCAATGCACCCTCATCAGCATTAACTTCTTAAATACATTAGTAAACATGCTTCGAAGTTCTTTAATATTGACTTTAATTTTTGTTCTACTAGAGGTTTAATTTTCCAATGCACCCTCATCAGCATTAACTTCTTAAATACATTAGTAAACATGCTTCGAAGTTCTTTAATATTGACTTTAATTTTTGTTCTACTAGAAACATCGTAAAGATTCTGAGAAAGTAATCATATGAAAAATTTTCACCAGTTTAAGCCATAAAATGTTATAGAAAAAATTAATCTCGCACAAGCTTCATTGTTAATAGTTAAAAAAATGCATCTGTAAGCTTGCACCGGTTCCGACCTTTCACCAAACCGCACGCCACGCCACTGGTTGTGTTATCAACACAGTAAAGCTCCAAACAAAAACTAAAGTTAAGCCACAAGATGACGATGGCAATATCAAAATTCAAAACAAAGTTACTCATGTCATTTTATGATCATACACTAAAACCGTGTTACTCTTATTCGGCTCATGAATTCGGAGCTAACATATCCGTTGCTATTTTTAGTTCATGTTTTTGTATATATTCTAAGAGACTGAGGAAGTTCATCTAATCAAGCTTGCAAACTTTTTTCGAATGCATTCTCTTCTTTGTAGATCTTAAATTATCTGAATAAAGGGTTGTAACACGTTAACTTAGTTCAAGCCACGGTATAATTTCCATGTTGTTAATGTAGATAAATGGTGCTTCAAGTTCGAAAGTCGCTTCCATTCCATATCCGACCCCGTCCGAAAAGTGACAGATAGAGAGCACATTTTTTTTGTTTGGTTTCAAATATCTTACCTTTTCCATACAATGATAATGTCGTTACAAACTAGGAATTGAACTTGGGTCTTGGAAATAGTGTAAAATTTGTAGCATGGAATCAATGAAGGATCTTCGTAGGATGGTTGTGTCATGATCAATCAACTGTTGAAGTGAGGCTTGTCTCGAACCGTTCCAGCTTTCGACTCTCATTCTTAAATATTTTTTAGACTGTTTTAAAGCTACTTATCTTATGCATTTCATTATATCCCCGAACATGCGTTTTCCAGCTGCCAACTTGGACTGTGCCGACTGCCAAAAAACGCAAATGATGGAAGTAAATGTATACAAAGACCTGGAATTGGTTTGGCTAAATGTCAGTTAAGCTTATGTTTACGTGGATGAATGTTCTAGGTTTCAATAAAAGTTTGATTTATTACAAAATAAAAAAGTCTGTCATGAAACTTATTAGGATAAACAAATCAAGACTTGCAGATTCTTTGGAATTATAATATTTTTGTTTATGAAACCTCAAATATCAAAGTATTTCTGATATTTTTGGGAGCTTTCGAGATTATTATAATTTCTGATTTGAACCACAATCACGAAAAACACTCTACAATTTAAAGGAGTTGTTAGCAAAATTGCATTTTTTTTTTGATTATGCATTTATTGGTTCATGAATAAATGCCATTTGCCTGGTGTGCAAAAATCTGACGCCAACGCTGCATCCTACATCTATCTACATAATCTTATCACATCCCAATTTTTGTAAGTTATGGAAATTTAAAGTCAACTCATCAACTCGAACAAGTCGAGCAAAAATGATTAAATAACGAGATTGAGTTTTTTATCCTAGCCAATCTTCTGCACTCTTATATTCCGGACATCATTCATGGGAGGAACATTTGTCAAAATATATTGGCGTGAAAACTGATACATTTCCATTTGAAAATAAATAAATGTCCTCCTTTATCACGACTGAAATAGTTTTTTTACACCCCACAAGCACAACACCGAAATAATACGGGTATCAGTTGCAATCCGAACTACTAAACAACCTATATCTTATCTACTGTAACCAAAACATGCCGTGATATCCAATAAACTGCAGTAACTGATATGAAAATGTGCTACACTATAGTTTCGAAGTGACCCTTCAATGTCCTTAGAATTTTGAAACACAACATTATTCAAGAGAGTTATGCATTTTTCACCTTTGACGCATGACACAGTCGTTTTAATACATTTGTAATATTACGTTAGCTTTACCGTAATATGTCAAAATACAGTTAACTACATAGAGCCAAAATTGGGTCAAGAGTATTCCCAATAACCCCACCTAAAATTTCATAAAATTAGATTAAATTGTCGGAAAACAGATTAAAAAAATGTCATTTACCCATAGATGCTGAAGCCGGACAAACAGACAAAACCTTCGAATAAAGTACCCCCGAACGAGAAAGAAAAGATCACAAACGAACCTCAACATTGATGGCTTGTCTCATTTCCTTCCTATGCTGTTAGTACACATACATACATGCATTCTTACTTTTGTGGTTTTTTGCTAAGTAAAATGCAAAAGTAAACGAAATACAGCCCATCAAGTTGACTGACTATTGACGACTCTGTTTTTGTTTAAGAATTTGCAAACCTGAGACTCACATATATGTACCAAATATATATACCACGAGCTTATTTGGTTTCCGCTGACAGTATAAATGTACACAGAGACAGACATAAAATGCAGTGTGAGACTCTGTTAAAACAAAGTTTTGTTGAAATTAAAAAAAAGATCGAGAGTGGTGGAAATGAAAAGAAATCAGTCAGTCTCCGAGGAACAGGAGTTGTTACATAATGTAATGATTGCACAGGAGAACTTTGGTACAAGAGTAAAGAGTGATTTCAAACGGTTTCGGGGCATCATTAAGTTTTCTGGGAAAGTTTTTCTAATTGGAATAGTGGGCGTAGTAGAGGAAATCTTGGTGCATTGAAGTTTGTCAGGAAAAGGCTTGGAATCGCAAATTTGTCTCAACTTTCCTCATTAAAAACTCAGTTTAGCTTGTAAATATTTGATGGTGATCAATTAGAATGATGATGACAAAACTAATATTTGAAGGAGTATAGGACAAGTGTGGACAATGTTGTGCTATGGTGTAGTATAGTTTGAATACTAAATTCACAATGATAGGAGGCTACCGTCGACAAGGAGGACCTTCTTTGCCACGATTAGATAATGACCCAGGTTGGTTTATGTGAGGGTTTTATAATTAATTTATGTCAATTAGTCAGTTGCATCTCGGTATGAAGTTCCTAGAAGCCGATGAAAATGTTTATCTTGGCAAAAGTGGCGTCCTTCTAGCTGCCTATGCAGTTTTCGGCAAACATGATCCATATATTTGCAGTTATGTCTTTATTACAATACCACAATCAAGTGGGTGTGGTTTTGGATGGGAAAAGAGGCTATTATCAAAAGAGCAAATCAATGATATCGAATTTCAACCAAGGCCATTAAGATTTCCATTTCTACAAAACCATTGACCGAATTTAGAATTTCTATTTTCGTTTTAAGTCGCTTCCAACTTGTTACATGCAAGTTGTTACGCCATGACCTTTAGTAGACGGTCAACGGCCGCTGTGTTTTTAAATAGTAACACTTTTGGGTATCGTTTAGGCTATTGACATCCACTAATTTATTTGACCACCCCCAAGAAGTCACAAGCTCATTTCATGGCGATGGGGTCTCCCAATTTCACGTCCTCTTTGTTATATCTTATTTGCCCTGATTTTATGTAATTACACAAAATAGATCATTTATGCACACGATAATAGAACTCCATGAAATGTATACTAAATATCTGCTCCAGCTACATATCCGACTATCATATATTAACAATGCAATGTGACCAATTACATCTCTTCCTTTGACGGCCCACTACATTACTTATTTACTCTGACTAATTTAAATTCTATCCAAACCATGTTTCCGGTAATTATTCCAGAGTCAAGTGTCCCACTTTAGATTTTGGCTTACTCAAATAGTAAAGTAAAAAAAGTTATTTTGAATTTAAACCATTCCTTCCTCATAGTCATACTATTAACATCTTTACAAAAAAAACTTTTTCGAAAAGATTTTGGCTTACTCAAATAGTAAAGTAAAAAAAGTTATTTTGAATTTAAACCATTCCTTCCTCATAGTCATACTATTAACATCTTTACAAAAAAAAACTTTTTCGAAAAAGTATCCATATTAAAAGCAGAACAATGCATTGCACAAACGTCAAAAATTCAGAGGATTGTATCGATTCCATTGTTTTAATTCTTGCGAATATTTTTACCAGTTTCCAAAAATGCAAATTACATCTTATTAATTATTCATGCACTCCATCTTATGTGGTGTAAAGGGTTGACTTGCTGTTTTGTAGACAGACTTACGTAATTACATCCGACTTCTACTGCATGCACCATTTACCAGGGTGTTTCCGAGGGTGAGACTTTTTTTTACTGGTGTGGTTTTGTGGGTAGAGGTGCCTCTACCTGTTGAACACTAGGAGCGAGAGAGCTCTGTTTTTATTTACATTCTCTGCCCAAAATCAATTAAATTCGTTAAATATTAAACTGTTTTATCACGGAAATTGTCGCCTCTACTCCGAGTCGGCTTTACTTTGGTGTAAATTAGGGCTTTAAATTAGTTGGGAAACAGTGGGTGGGGTAAAAATCCAAAGTTTCCCGTGGAACTAGTAAAATTAGTGTGATTTACTTACACAAATTGTAACAAGTGTTGGTTAATGTTATCATTGATAACTTATCAATGTCCACCGGTCGCTGGAGTGGTTTATTTAAAGGACGTTATTAGGTGACTAGGTTATCGACAAGGCTTTGGAGGTGACCGGCTTGAAATAAGGAGAATTTCGTGATTTATCAACAATCGAATCCAGGGAACTCTGTCCAACAATGAATTGATTTAGAAAGGATTACCTGGATAAGAACAATGGACAGTCCAACAAGTCCGACGTCTCCGGGAGGTGTTCCCTTCTTTGGTATATAAATTATTGAATTAGTAATACAGTATTACTTTTAAAAAAATCAAGGCTGCGGCAACAGGTGTAATTTGGATTAAGTAATGGATAATGTGAATTACGGTTGGATATTCGAACCATTAATATAAATTTAGTAACGGATAAGGTAGAAACTATCGTAGGGTATATAAGCGATTTATTCAGTGTGTAATTATCATTTTTACTAATTTCAGATGAACGAGAGGATGTTCAAAAGAAGACATTTGGAAAATGGATAAATTCCATGTTGGCTCGGGTATAATTTATCTTACAAATTCCGGAATAATGTCACTTGATCAACTTCCACTTATTTGTTCCTCAATTTTTCCAGGGAAGTCATCCCCCCATAAAAGACATGTTCTCCGATCTCAGAGATGGAACGAAACTTCTGGCGTTGCTGGAAGTGCTGACAAACAAAACATACGTAATTATTTTGAAGAACAATTTGTAATGCAAGGTGTATGATTTATCAAAAATAATGCTTCTCCTTTGCTTGTTAGAAACGTGAACGAGGGCGCATGAGAGTTCATCATTTAAATAATGTAAGCCGTGCCTTGGAAGTGCTGAAAGGGGAGGGAGTTCGACTAGTAAACATTAGTAATGTAAGTTTCAAAGTATTTATGGCCATTGGAATGGGTTTGTCTAACTGTGTTATTCATTACAGAACGAGATTGTGGATGGTAGTGCCAAAATTACGCTAGCCTTGTCTTGGACAATATTTTTACATTGGCAGGTAAAGTTTTGGGCCATCAATTAACTGTTACTAGTTTCTAAATTAACTTGATAACGTGGATTATTTTGCATAGGTTAACGATATCATGAAGGAACTCATGGTGTCGATGAAACAAAACAATCTGGAGAAAGCACTCATTTGTTGGTGCCAGAAGAACACGGAGCCATATCCGGGGGTGCGTAACAAATTACAAGTTTTAATCCGAATTTTTAACAATAGAGAATAGAAGAATTTTGACGAATTAAATTGCAATGAATTATGACAGGTCGATATAAAAAATTTCTCAACATCATGGTCTGACGGGCTTGCTTTTGCTGCATTAATTCATCGTTGGAGACCGGACATTATTGATTTTGGTAGTGTTGTGTCAAAATCGGATCACAATGAAAGACTGGAAATAGCTTTTAAAGCAGGTAATTATATAGTGGTTTTGATTGATATCCGTTGATAAATTATGCATTCAAAAACATAATTGTTTTACAGCTCAGGAAGCCCTAGGAATAGATAAACTATTAGATCCAGAAGGTATTTTAATGGCATTAGAGTTATTGAAGAAGATCACCCGATTGTCAATAATACATTTGTAACAATATTTGCAGATGTGAATACCCCCGTTCCGGACAAGAAGTCTGTCATGATGTGAGTAGAAATAAATTGAAATAGTAGACACTAAGACCGTAAAACAAGAAGCAAGCGAGTAATTTAATTCACTTAATTTAGGTACGTCATGTGCCTTTTCCAAGCGTTAGCCCATTCGGGGATAGAGCCGCCTCCACTTCCTTCAAGAAGTTCCTTACAAGACGCAATAGTTTCTGCCAAATTAGAAGAAGAAGCAAGCCGTGGTCCCACAGTAGAATTAACCTCTTATCAAAACATTGTGGAAGAAGTTTTGTCTTGGCTTCTTATAGCCGATGATAAAATAGTGACAATGGAACCAATAAGTGAAGACCTTAATGAAGTTAAATTACAATTCCAGGAGCATGAGGTTATACAATCATTTTATGATTTAAATTTAATGTTGTGGTCAATTTGACTATTGGTTTTATTTTTGTTTGTTTTTTAATAGAAATTCATGCTCTCACTTACTGATCATCAAGGGGATGTTGGAGAAGTATTACAAGAAGGTGCGAGGCTTACAAATTTAATTTCTTAAAATATTTAAATATATTATTCATTTGTTTTTCGTTTACAGGATCAAGACTTTTACAAGAATCAAAACTCCCAGCTGGAGAAATGGAAGAAATTCGGTCACAGGTTACTAATAAATTCTAAAACTTGTCAAAAGTTTCGCCGAATTTAGTAAAAAAAAAATGCTATCGACTTTTCTTAGATGAAATTACTAAATACCAAATGGGAAGACTTGCGGGTTAAAGCCATGGATCGTCAAAATAAGTGAGAATAATAAATTATTATATCATGATTTTTTTAATTTATGTTGTTCGCTATTTTCATTTTTGTTTTGTTTCAATGCAGAGTTCACGAGAAATTGATGGCGTTACAACTTTCTGAGCTAGAAGCATTGAAAGAATTCCTGACAGCTACCGAAAACAGAATTTCTTTAATGTCCCCTCCCGAAATCCAAGATGAGAACTCGCTAAATGACCAACTACAAGAGCAACAAGTGTTACACGAAGATATACTGAAGGAACAAGAAAGAGTTGTGTCATTCTCCAACTTAGTTGTTGTTGTTGACGAGTCCAATCCTGACACAGAGTTTTCCAATATCGAAGATCAACTTGCTGCTAGTAAGTTTCTGAGTCATGGGGTAATATTGCATGGGTAATCTTATTTTGTTATTATCTTATAGTTAGCGAGAGGTGGTCGCATATTTGTTCTTGGACAGAGAAGAGAGGAAAAGTATTATCCAAACTAATTGATGCCGTTCCAGCACATTTAGAAAAGCTAAAAGGTACATTTTTTAATCATTTATTAAATTTGTACAATTTTTGCACTGCAAGTTCCGTAGGAAATTCAACTTGGTTTTGTTGTTTCGTAGAATTGGAAGAATGGCTTCATGCACAAGAAAAACAGCTTAAAGAAGTTGAAGCAAATCCGAATGAAAATTCTGAAGATACGCTAATGGAAAGATTCGAAAAGCTTCAGGTAATTTGTTATTATTTTATTGGAGTTTTTGGTACCATTGAATGTAGCCTTCAGTAGTAATGAGTATGTGTTTTTTTTGTTCAGGGACTACAAGGAGAAATGGAAAGTAAAATGCACGAAATTGCTAATTTGCAAGCCACGTTGCTAAAAATTAGTGAAGATTGCAACAAAGAAGCTGGTGGAGCTGGAGAGAGTGTAAAACCAATTATTGGAAATGAATCAGATCTCAATACCGTTGATAATGGGGATAACAAATTAATGGAAAAAATTGAACTGTTGCAAGACCGATGGGATGCGCTGTCTCAAATCCTGGAAGCTCAAAGTCAACGGGTATGTGATAATTTTGTTTCTTTAATTTTGTTTTTTTTGTTTATAATTATTAACTTTACTTTGTGTGACTTTTGTTTGTTTGAACTAAATTAATCAAGATAACAAAATATGGGGTTAAATCACCGGCTGCAACTAAAACACACAGTTTCACTAGTGGGGATATTGACATGGTTGATATTGTAGCAATAGCGAAGCAGGTGTGTTTAATACTTTGCGTACAACAATGGTTTTATAGTAAGTTCAATGCTTTATTTGTTTGTAATATTATGCAGGACTTTCCAAAAGCAAAACGGACAAAGATAATGAATGAATGGGAAAACAACTACGGTAAGTAAACCAGTGCACCCTTCATAGAGTACGATATTATGAATTTTATATGAATTTATTTTATTGCAGCCCGTGTGAATGAATGGGTTTTGAGAACAGAGGGTTTGGTTGACGTTAGTCCTGGCAGTATGTGCACTTTTGATGAACTTAGCGTTGATGAACAGCTGATACTTTGGGAGGATTTGGAAACAGAAATGACGGCTAATGAAGATGTATATGAACAAGCTGTTAAAGATTCGAAAGAGCTTGTGAAATTTTTGAAGCTGGGTAAGCCTTTTTTTTACTGGATGAGAAAACCTCACATGTTCCACTACAGTTGCAGTTAATATTTTGTCGATTCGATATCTTAGAATCTCAAGACTCTAGCGAAATTGAGAACCAGGCAGCAGATATGGAGGACAAGTGGATTAAGGTGAAGGGCTTGTTATCTAAACGAAAAGAACTAATTGACTACCTGTTGGCAAAAAAACAACTGGCTAGTGAAATGCGTTCATTGTCAAATGTCCTTGCGGTTAGTTGTGTTTTAAATGTAGTGGCCTAGTATTTGGTCAATTTTTGAGTTATAACATGCTTATTGCTCTTGATTCTAGACTTACGAAAAGTGGCTGGATAATCAGCACGAGGTTTGTCCTATATCTGGTGAAGGGAAGCGACTCCTTGAACAGTGTCGTGTTAAAAAGAAGACACTTTGCTCTCATGAAGGACGTTTAAACAAATTTAAAACCAAAGCAAGTACCACATTAGAGCAACATAAACACGCTGAGGACGATGCCGAGTTAAAGAACGATCTTGAGACATTTTTTTCCAAATGGGACTGTATTGTGAAGCGGTAATTAAATGAATTGTTTCAACTAAGTAATGGAATAACGCTATTGACTGGTTTTTAAATAAATAATTACTACAGATTAACCGATAAACTTAACGAACTTGAAGGAATCAATGATATGACAATGGAAGAAAAGTCCAGTGAAACTTCTCAAATCATTTTACAATGGATAAACGGCACCGAAAGCCATCTTCTCTCAGAAGAAATAAAATTGACAGATTTACCGACAATGAAAAAACAACAACAACGCTTAGAAGAATTTTTGAACTCTGCCAAATCACATGACCATAATCTAGAAAAAATTGACTCCTCTTCTTTGCAAAATGTTTGTCCCGAAGCTGGTAGTATTGACGAATTGAAATCTCGATATTCAGAAGTAAACGCTTTACTAAACGAACGCACGGAACAGCTTAAATCACGTAATGTAGTAGATAATCATTCTGGCTAAATCTTGGCTGTGAAAATAAAAACAGAAATAATGCTTTTGTTTTAAATTTTTTTTAGTGATAACCAAGGTGCAACAATGGCAGGAAGAAATGACTGGACTAGAATCTTGGCTCGAGGAAGTCGATATCTTCGTGTGTGCCGAGACACCTGCAGTTGGCGACTTAGAAACTTTAGAAGCGCAAAAGGAACAGTCAAATGTAATGCACTACCTATGAAACTTGGCGAGACTCGTCATTAAATTCTGCGTGTTTATTTATAGGCCTTACAAGTCGACGTTACTACCCTTTCACCAAAATTTGCAAGCCTAAACAAAATGGGAAAAACTTTAATTAGCGATGCTGCGGATGACGGAATGATGCCAGCCCTCAAGACCCGACTCTTCAAATTAAATGCACACTGGAATGAAACAACCCGAAAAGCCAAGGAACAAAATCTTGTGTTAGGGAGTGCTTTTGATAAAACTCAGACTGTACTTGAAGGAATTCAGGACACGGTATCATGGCTGGATGCACTTCAAAAAGACTCGCCAGTCATTGGGGTCATTGCTAGTCCGGCCGATCTTGCACGCTTATCTCGAAAATATCAAGCACTTAAGGATAGAGTGGACAAAAAGGAAGATGCGTTTAGAATTTTAAACGACAAAGGAAATGAGCTTTTACTTCTGCACCAGAGTAAGTTTTTTTGTGCTTCGCAATGTTACGCAAGTACTTAATTATTATAACCAACTCGCCATGTTTTCCAGACCATTGCAAGGATGACTCACGTAGATCATCAACGATTCACGAACTTGCAAAAACATATACTCAATTGAATGCAAGGTGGACAGAGGTAACTGGGAATGTTGATAGGAACTGTAAACTAATGAAGGAAGCCTCATATCTCTACGGGGAGTTTAGGAGTAAGAATACTCTAAATTGTTGCTGGCTGTTAATGAGATTGAATTTTCTTTTCCAATTTTAATTTTACTTTTCAATTTCTTTTAGGTTTGGCTGCACAAGAAAATGATTCTTTAGATCGCCTCGAACGGAAACTCAAGAAGCCTGTAACGTCAGCTGCAGACGTAGAAGAGTTATCCGAAGACTTAGACGTATGTTCATTATGCCTTTCACTTGTTCGATGCAAAACCTTGTAAACATTTCTTGCTGACATTTCAATACTAGGATATTGAGTACATGGGAGGACAGCAGGAGGCACAGCTCGCAAAATTACAGCTCATTAGCCGACAAATGGTTGAAAAGGCCGTGCTCTCAAATTTTATACAGGCTGATGTGGCCCAAGTTACCTCGCGTTATTCCCAGTTAAAGCAACAGGTATTGTGTGGTTACAAATTATAGTGACAATCTAATATTTTGGCATGAAATTTGCAGCGACTTGTATTTATTGCTTATTTAACTAACGAACCTTTGTTTTTTATTTTGTTTTGCA
Organism: Folsomia manolachei; assembly: GCA_036491905.1. Classification (NCBI taxonomy): domain Eukaryota; kingdom Metazoa; phylum Arthropoda; class Collembola; order Entomobryomorpha; family Isotomidae; genus Folsomia; species Folsomia manolachei. The sequence goes on from JAAXNX010001009.1 coordinate 17,501, forward strand.
ATGTACGTGAATGCTCGATTGTTGAATATGCTTCTTACCTTAAACTGGAATGCCACAACCGGACATGTTGGACATGTCGGATTATATTATAACAAAAAATAGGCTGAAGAAAGAAAGCGGCTTTTAGAGTCAGAGATGCTGGAAGCAGAGACAATTGAACATAATCTTCAACATTTATGTGATGTTCTGGAAAGTTCGGACAAAATATTGTCTGGCAGGCTTGAACACGATCTGACCTCTGACGATATGCCAAATGATACACAGGTTCGTTTAAAACCAGAACAATCCATTCCGTCATTTTCTTCATTTCGTCGCGATTTCGGTATTTTCATCTCTACCACTTTTCTCCATGTTGGATTTGTACTAACAACTTTAGTATATATTTTTACTTTAATACTGTCTGTCTGTCTGCTTATTTTTAATGTTTTATTAATAAGAATCATATACACCGACTTGAAATTCTGGGCATTTGTTTCTAGCAATTGTCTGATGAACTGGCTAAACAAGAAAGACTTTTGGAAAGCATGGCTCATCAGGTTGAAACGTACAAAAAATCTGGAAAGGCAGAAGCAGCCGCTAGATTAGAAGAACAAAGGGATATGCTACAGGTATTTTTGTTGTATTTTAATAATTTGATATGTGCTTTTTTATATGAAAAATGGATCTTTTCACGTTTACAAATTCATTCGCAGGGTCGTTTCGACGAAGTTCAATCCAAGTTTACCCAATTTTCTTCCCCTCCACCAGAATCAAAAATCTTACCAAAAATTGAAAGGATATGGAGATCACTAAGGCAGGTTGAACAAAAGCTTTGCTTTTTAGAATTGGCTTCCGATGAACCGGGTATTATTCATATTTGTTTTAAGAATAGTAAATTATTACAATATTTGGCAACGTATTCTATTTTGATTGATTGTTTGTCTTTTCTAGAATCAATCCAAAGTCAACTGAATCAGTGCACGGTAAAAACTCGGACTTCACTTTGTACGGGTGACAAAGATATTAATATGATGTGTCATTTTCAGAGAGAGTATGGCGTACTTAGCGAATTAAAGAAAGAGGTCGAGCATGTATTGAGGGAAGGAAGACGTCAAGTAGAGGACAAAAAGGCAGATACAAAACTTAATACTGAACTTGATGCTATGAAAGCCTTATACAACAAGGTAAGTGCAAGATGTTGATACGAATATTTTTAACTGACGAGATAAAATTATAAAATCAGCATTTTTGCATTTCAGTTGGGAATGCAGATCGCGAGTATTCGAGGGTCGCTAGAGAAAGGACTTTCAGTCAGTTCGCAAATGAATGACCAAATGAGTTCACTGGAGTTTTGGCTTCAAGGTAGTTAATGCAATTTGTCTTTCGAGTTTCCATCCGATTTCTTAAATTTCTTTTGATTATTAGAAAGTGAAACTCAGATTGAAGAAGGGTTTCAAGACAATGAAAACGAAGTGGATTTTTTGAGGGTAAGCGAATTGCGAAACTGATAAGTTTAAACAAATGTGATACTTTCAATACTTTGTCTATTACGTTATTGTAAAACCGTACTGCAACTACTTTTTCTTGCTTCTTCTACTAACCGTGCTTAGGAAATCGGTAAGGCACACTAAAGCCAATTAAATTTCTTCCCAAACTGTTTGTCTTGCTACTCTCTAAATGCAATAATTTTATTGTTTTACGCTTCATGAATTTAATGCGAATCTATATACAATTTAACAGAGTCGTGTGGAAGAAATGCCAAGGTGGACAAAAATAATTGAGGAATTTGAAAAGAATTATGAAAACTTTTTGAAACTCGTGGATCCCGTATTACTCGACGCCTTGAAAGAAAGACGTGCAGTCATATTAAAAAAGTGGGATTTTTTGGCAAAAGACATTGTGCAAAAACATAAAGACAACGTCCCTGAAGATAAAATTCCAGAACTTGAAGCAGCACATGAACAAGTTGTTGATGATCTCAAAGACTGGTTGGACAAAGCAGAAAATTTTTTAAATAGGATGACTGCGGATAACGTATTGTTTACGGATGACGAAATTGTTGAGCTGCAGGTACATGCAATATTCCACCAAAATGTTTCATCCATGCCACCGGGCTCACAAAATAATTTGTTGGTTTGTTTGTCTGATTGTTTGACAGGCTCTCAATGAAGACTTGACGGAAAGAAGCGACAAACTAGATAGTTTACGAGATAAATCCATTGACCTTATCGTCGCAAAGGGTGATCCATTTAGGTAAATATCCGTTTACGGTTTATTTGTTAATATTTTCGGTTGGGGCAATGGTTTAAAAATTAATGTTTTTTTTTGTTTTTAGTGTTAGCAATCCACAAAATTTAGTGATTCAAAAGCTTTCTCATCGATTGGAATTTATTGGTCATCAACTTCAGGTGCACTTGATTTATTTTAGGAATAGGATTAGGAATATCACTGTCCTAAATTACAAGTTTTTTAGCTGTTTTGCACGTTCCTCTATATGTGTCGTAGTGCAGTGCATTGTTCTTGTATTTCATTTGTCAATTTTATGTGCTTGCTGATTTAATGTCCATCTTTCAGAATCTGAGTTCGTGCATTGTCCTTGATGGCGAGGAAAGTTCAGCCGATGAAACACCTGCTATCAGTACCGTTACTAGCGCAGCTGCTACTAAAACCAAATCTGATCTCGCCACCTTTCCACCAGTGTCAGACCTTAACCTAACACCCCAAGCTTCCACTGACAATTATTCACATTCATTCTCTGGATCTGGAATTTGTAACCCGGGCTTCAATTTTGAAGATGACGAGAACGAAAAAGATGACACCGAACAAGAGCATGACGAAGGTTCGAATGTTCGTGGTGAAAGTTTAGTTTCAGACTCTGGGCATCAGCCGACCACTGATAATTCCAAAACCACCGAGAACGTCGCCATTCCAAAAAGTAAAAAATCGGAAAAGTCTAAACATAAAACGAAATCTGTTTCTCAAGCTGAAAATGAAAATGACACCGACGAAGACGCTGCTTCAATTTCCACCACAGTTTCTGAAGCATCAACTGTGGTTCCCAGCGGAGATTCTTATCAAATAGTCGATCGACCCGTTCCTCCACCTGTTCCTGAAAAGAAGCGTAAAACTCAGCCATCAAGTAATGGGTCTTTGGTAAGTCAAAGTCAACAGCCAATGAGAAGAAAAGCTTCTGTGCGGTCGCAGCCTAGACTTGCTTCGGGTGAAGGAAATGTAAAAATTGTAGAAATTAAATCAAGGGATGTAGTGCAAGGAATTTTGAGAATGGAGCCTCAGTTGAGTGGGCTTGGCAGA
>JAAXNX010001010.1:0-20781 GCA_036491905.1 Folsomia manolachei
TAACAAGTTGCAAAATGGTTTCCAATCCAAAATCGGGAAGATATTCGCACTCCTCTGTTGTGGTCATTGCAGTTATTGTAGTGGCAGTTTTATGCATTGGACTCGTTCATGGGGATTTGAAAGGATGTGTGAAATGGTGTGACAATGAATACATTATTTGTGTCAATCAAGGTGAAACAATTCAAAGATTTTGAAATTCATAGGATTCTCAATAAAAATATTTGTATTATTGTGACAATTTCCAGTTGCACTGAGAATGCCGTCCGACCCAGAGGAGTACACGCCATGCCACCGAACTTGGGATAATTGCGAAAACAGTTGTCATCCGGACAAGTAAATGTCTTCACAGATGGACATTCTGAAGTTCCAATTCCTGCAAAAAAAACAAGACATTTAATCCAAGCTAATCCGACTTTTTAGAGTATCTACATTAATGCTAATTATTTTATTGTTTTGTTTTTATAAACTGTAAAAAACTAAATTTTGTTCCTGGTATTGTATTTAATTCTGAGGACAGTGTTCATCATGCCTTAGTCAAGTGTACTTATAATGGACTCTTGCTCCGTAATTGCAGTTGAACACCATGATCACAGCATCGCATCATCATCCAACCTGAGAACTCGATAATAGCTGTTGATTGTCCAGAAGGTGTGTAATGACAATAATGTCCTTTGTCTCCACTCTGTAACTTGCAGTTACTCAACCATCCAAGCAAACCATACCCATGTAGCATTCATTAGTTACCTTTACCTCCTCCTCATCATCATCATCAACTATCCGGAATTCATCCATTGTATTGTTGTACAACAAACGAACTCTCATCCATCTGTACACACCTATGTCCATGTAGTAATTTGTGATCATCTCTTTCTCGCGTTCTTTGTCATTTTTAAAATGTTTCTCCATCCTCTCATCTTCTCTCTGTGTCGGTCCTACAAACTTTGAGCGTATTGTATTGGATAAGCGACAAGTAATTACCTTTCTGTCTTTCTTTTCCATCCTACGAAGTTCGTAGTGTATCCACAACAGGAGGGAAAAGGCACAGATGGATGGAAAAGGTAAGCAAGGCAAGGTGATGAGATTTTCAGGATTGGATCTCCATTCCCTGGATCCTCAACTGCAGGCAACGAGGCGTGTAATAAATATAAAACAAGAAACAAAGAATGGTATTGTTCGCCCTGGAGGTAAAATTACACAAGCAAATGATTTTTCGAGTCAAATGATTGTCGAATTTTTTGGATAGATCAAATATGCTTCGTGAAAATTGACAATATTTATTTAACTTTATTTAAATTGACTGAATTCGAATTTTGAATCAAACCCACTTTTTAATTTAAACATTAGAAAGTTGTGATATTTAATCTTGTGAGATTCTGCGTCCACCCGTCGGGGACTTGCACGATGTTTCGTAAAATGGAAATGAAAACACCATGGGGCAAAAATTGTCGAGTGGAGTGTAGCCTAACAGGGACTAGAATCAGGTTAAAATAAAAAGGTTCCCGAACTTGTATCCTGCCAGCAAAGGTACTACTTTACGGGAATTGGGACTGTCAATCTTGGACATTTTAAATGATTTCGAGTCCAGTTTCTAGCAACAGGGTCAATTTTTTGGGTTTGGTTCAGCTCCAATTTTTGTAAGAAAGCCGACAACTTTTTAGAGAGCATGTTAAATTTCGTTACATTTATTTTCTGGACACTCCGAACATATTTCAGTATTTTAAAATTTGCTTAAAATTCAATTAGAAAATTTTTCAAATCTATTTGTGTCTAACTATACAACACTCTTCCATTCCCTACAGCTTAGACTCCTGACAAAAAACAAAAAATTAACTTGCTTCAGGCTAGATTTCGACTCATTGGTTGTGTGACAATAAAATAAATTATTAATATTCTCTCTCACATAAAACCCAAGCAAATGAGTCAACCCCGCATGGGCAGAACAATACAATGCATTCTTAAAGTCTAATTGTAAAAGAGGCAAAAAAATGTCAGCAATTTATTTTGAGACAATGGACATCCTTTCGAACACCAGATAGTTTTAGGCCCTAATTTTCATCCAGGGCATATGGTCACAACAGACCAGCTCAAGTTTCATTTATTTCTCTGCCAAGACACAAGATCGTAAAGCTAACCAAACCCATTAAGTCCAACTCCAATTTCGGAACTTCACCAAGTCAAGTCTGCGTCTAATAAGAAAAGGTAACAAAGACCAGGTAAGATCCTAAATCTCCAAGAAAGTCAAACCCATCATCATCATTGTCGTTTGTCATTTTTTATGTCCCATCCACCAAACCGACACCACTAACCAAACTTGTAGTCAAACCACTGATGAGATGACGAAGATGATTATGTCGCCCCTGTGAGTACTCACACTCAATTTCCTATGCTTGCACCTTAAACAAGGACACATATTCTGGCCGAACCTTAGTCTACATAAGTGCCGACGGGACCAAGTTCAAGTTGGACAGGAATTAGGGTCGTAAAATATGTTGTGGCTTTTTCCAAGAGAAGGGAAATTATTGGGATTATACTGCCAGGAATTTCCTTACCAGGTAATTGTCCTGTAATGTGGGTAGATTCTAGGTACATTACACCGTGCCATCATCATTATTCTGGCAGGAGTACATTGTTCAGGACACGTTCCTTCTGTAAGACATGAAACTAGGACACATTCCTAAAGTGGTAATGGATAGCATTTTATGAAATTCTTTCTAGCCATCAAACTAAATCAGGAGTGACCACGCCATTAAATCAAACACGATATCACTCTCGATTTCTGTTTGATCTAGAGTTAAGTAGTTGATCGCCTTACCACATTTTGAGTTACTTACCAGTGGTAAGTTACCAGCCAGCAGACAGTCTTATTCTGAGATTAGCATTGCCTTGGTCCGTCGTGAATCATGACTAGACTTCGTTTCACTTTGGTCTGATTGCGTTCGACTTGATTTAGCTGGACGGAAATGGAGGCTACCAAAGAAAGCTTAAGTACAGTTTTAGTTAGTATTTGAGACGGAAAGGTATTATCAAACAGATTGATAAGAAGTGCCTCAGAAGATGAGATGAGGTGAAAGTGAAGAAAATGCCAATTAAAGTGAAAGTCCAAGTCGGGTCCAATGATTGGACTCCACAACTTCTAGGCCTGACTTGTTTCTGTGAGTGGAATGATAACACTCAGCCCGGCTTTTGTGATATCTGACACTTCAGGAGCTTCACGGAGTATTGGTATTTACTCCGGTAAGTGTTCCAAAGAAAGCATGATAAGGAAACAGAAATAATGAAGTCAATTTATTGCTTTGATAAGGTAATGAATATGTCAAATTGCTAAAAAAAATCTGCAATTTTTGTAGGACTTGCAATTCTAAGTATTGATATTTCGCTTTGGAACAAAATATTAGATCATTATTAGATGTATTTCTTGTATTCTTGGTGCTTATTCAATACGGCAATAATTTCGGAATCTTTACACATTTCCATGTATGACATTTTACCCCAAGAAACTTGTACTCTCTCTGTTTCTTTCCTTTCATAAAGATTCCATCCATCCCATCCCCAAAGACTTGTCTTATTCCTCCACAAAGAGGAAGGAAATAGGGGAACACGCAAAAACGGCAATTAGTCCTCTCAACCCCAAGAGTGTTTCATGTTCCGTCTCAAATGAGTATTTACAACTTGAGTGCCCCCTCCGGTCTCTGGAGAAAGCTTTCTTTCTCCGGGATTCACATCCACATCCTCCAAATTCCTCTGGATCCGTAAGTTACTTGAAGTAACTCTGGTTCACCCCGTCTGCTAATATTTGCTGCCCCCGTCAACCGTAAATTACTCATTAACTGGGAAGATTGGCTCAGGAATAAATTCACCTTACAGAGGAAGTAAACTTTATTCTTTTCCATTTTCTTCACGCCGAACATATGCCCAAGTTATTAAGGAAGCAAGATAACCTACGAATCGTAACCAACGATTAGCTTCAGCTCAAAGCAACAGTAATGACAATGGGAAGAAGGGTTAGTGTTAGCGATTAGTGGGAATCTTATGGACAGATTCAGAGTGCGTGCCGTAATTTGTGGGATGCTGATGACTAATATTTTTGTAGGGTTGGATGCTTACTGGGTGTCACGGCTGAGTTTTCCGATTATTTCGAGGATCGGAGTCCTTTGGTGATTAAGCATGTCCTCAATTTACACAAAATAAATGAGAAATTCATGCATATTTTGGAGATTAGGGAGCCAGGTGGGACATTCATTAGGGAGCTGTTTAGGCATGATTTTGGTGATGAAACCAATTCTGGGATAAAAGTTATCTGCATGGATGGTTAAGTATTCTTGAGTATTGTTGCTGATTTTAAAGAATGTTACGATCAACAAGCTATTCTGAGGGAGTTTTATTTGCATAAACGATTATTTATTCGTATTAAAAGCGAGCGATAGCACGTGGATTATGATATGGATATTAAAATTGTTCGCATGCAATTCAGATGGATGGATGCAGCTCTGTTTTAAAGGAACATTGTTGCACGAAATAGCATTAATCGAGATTATGTAGTGAGTGAAACAAATTACAAATCCGTTCATGGAATTAATAAGGAAGGGACAAAAAAGAAAGCTATGAAACCTTGTTGTCAGTGCTTGAGACCGTTTAAAACAAAATAACATACTTTATACTTTATTCTGTGATAAGATAGATTGTTTTCGGGATGTTTCATAGAATTAAATGTCATTGGGATATTTTCAATAATATAAATCTATAGACAACTCCAATATCTTTCCTTGACCAATAAAACAGAAACTAAACTAACCAACTTCTCATTATTTCCCATTGTTCCCTTTGTCCCATTTCCGAAACGATTACAAAACCACGAAACTATCCAACTTTTGACTTGTCGATTCCATAAATTTTCCCAGAATTGCAACAAGTTAACAAATTGTAAGTTACAACTCTACCGCTTTTTGGGTTAAAAAAAATCCGCTCAAACAAAAGAACAACGCTTACAAAGCTAGCTTATCATTATTTATCTCATCCCATTATCTTCTAACCCGTGCTCACGGAAGGTGGTAGGATCACATCTTACCCAAAATCTTGTCCACTTGTCAACAGTCGGGCCGGTGTGGCCAGCATGACCTCTAACTTCCTTTAAGGGACAGATTATTAAGGGACTCTGGAAACTTTAGTATCCAACCCACCGCCGTGATTTTGGTAAGAAATATGTAAGGGTACTACTACCAGCGATACTACTACTGATACAAGAGCTACTTACGAGAAAACTAGGATCCGTAGGTGTGCGGTGTTCTTTCACACAAATGATGATTCGTTCCTACAAATTTTTCAACAATTGCAACAATAACCAGGAGGCAGGTTGAGGCATGACAAAACTAGTGTCCTACAGAATAACTCTGTAACAGAATACAGAAGGATTCCTATTGTAGGGAAACTGACCGAGTCAATAATTGCCTTGTGTAACAATGTATGTAGTCTTGTTTTGCTATTAGGTTCTGAACTCGACTTTTATTTTATGCACCCAGGCCCAACCTTAAAACTTTTGAGTTAAAAGTGACCTTCGAAAAGTGACCAATAATTCCACTCCAAAATGGGATCCATTAATCACATCACGTCATTTGCCTCCACCCAAGGAAAGCGCCTGGAGACGGGATAATGTCGAATGGATCAACTGGTTCAGGCACGTTGGTCTTTATATATTATCATCTTGGGATGGGTCATGTGTGTAAATAGGGTTTTTCAACTCATAATTTGTGTATGAACAGAACTATTTTTATAGTCAAGCCTTTTTAACTTTGTCAAAAATGCAAAGGTTTGATTGACACCAAATAATATTTTGTGACTTGGAATTAAACAATAAGCGCAAAAAGGTTGGCCGGTGTAAATTTTATAAGATTAAGAAATATTTTATACAATAGGGAAATCTTTAAAATATTTTTTTTTATTCACTGCAACCATTTTTCTTGGGAGGTACTAAAAATCATGAAGTCAAGTATGACACCGCACTGTGTTAAGGAATAACTAGTCAGGTAAGTATTGGCATAGGTAACTTTGCCACTTGTTTGGGTAGTCCTTAGTCTCTTCAGAATTGTAAAGCAATAATTATAATAAACTACCGCGACATTTTTCTCCATTCTTTCCCAACCCATCTTTGGTCACGGTCTTTCTTCTCAGTCCATTTCGTGGTTTCTTTACTACAGTTCAAAGATCCATAAAATAAGGGAAAGGCCATGCCAAATGAACTCCTGGAACAGACATGATTGCAATAACAATCATCAACTAATGTTTGAGGTGGGTCTTGTACAACTTGAGAGCTTTGCCATTGTCAAAATGATTTAAGAGACAATGCAATGCGCTAAGGTTCCATCCAGAATGGCTAACTAACAACATTGTGCAACTTTTCTTACAGTTTCGCCCTTTGCAGTGACATGCTAGCTAGGAAAAATACAATAATTTAGTGTAATAAAAATGTACACTAAAAGGGAGGAAGTTCCATGAACAACATTCTGGACTACATTTATTTATTTCGTCCAGTAATGCCACACAAACAGATACGTTTCATCGCTAAAGTTTGCTTTTGACTCGCCAAAAAATAGAAGATTAAATTAACAATGTTTCATTTTGATGTTATTCTCAGCATTACAAAGCAACACAAAATTGGTCAAGTTAGCGACTGTGGAAATCGTCTCGACTACAAGTCAAGAGGTGAGACGTGTAATTATGGATGTGTCATAAAAACTTGGAATTCTTTAAACTCGTCCTTTCCTCGTATTTGGTTTGGTTACAATTGGTATCACATCAGGAAATTTCAACTCATCCCATCTCGAATTCTTGACCAAATCTACTCTAATTGAAGGCAGTGTTCTTGGTATTTTAATCAACTTCAACTTCGTCAACCAACCTGATTCAAGTTCAAGTGAATTACAGAAATTATGACGATAGTGAATTAATTGTATTTCTTANGTATCACATCAGGAACTTTCAACTCATCCCATCTCGAATTCTTGGCCAAATCTACTCTAATTGAAGGCAGTGTTCTTGGTATTTTAATCAACTTCAACTTCGTCAACCAACCTGATTCAAGTTCAAGTGAATTACAGAAATTATGACGATCGTGAATTAATTGTATTTCTTAAAGACTTTAATTTTTAAGTTGATAGACATATATGACTTTTGTACTGCACTGACCATCGTTAAGTAAAGGTCAGACTACCATTCATAACCATTCACTTCAACTAGACTGATTTTGCCCAAGGGACAAAGTCAGATACCTCATTATTGGGCACCCACCTCGATCATTATGCCTTATGAATGTAACATTCATCATTATGCTGATATTTAATGGCAGAGAAGCTTCGGCTGTGCAAAGCATCTTGTCTCTACGACAAGGAAAAGTGAAGCATGACATAATTTATACGAGCAAATTATAAAAATTTTGGACCAACTAAACTAGAATCTGTAACAAGTCTTGTTGATGCAGTTGACCATTTCATAGGTGGAGGTGGACCCAGCAAAAACTACTTGTTACATTATTTCACTAACCTGTTGTGGAGTAATTACAGCTTTAAAGACCCAGTGTGGAGTCCACACATATCATTACACTTAAAAAAATTAACTACTTTCTTGCCTTCGTGGAAAAGTCAAGTCAACAAAATTACAGATTGTAAATGTTACATAAAATATTCCAACTTTGTCCTGTAATCAGTGACAAGTTGACTTGACTCGCCAAGGTTTTTGTTGGACAAAGCTGACATTGGAGCCTTTTCGTGACATATTGAACGCCTTCAAATTTAAAGAATTAGCATGACCCACCACCAATATTTTGTGTACAAAAATCCCAGTAATTCTACCAAGCTAGCTGCATATCGTCATCGGCTCTCCTTTGTAATATGTGTGTAACACTCAGTTATTTCACAGAATTTCCGTAATTCAATTCAAGCGTCAACTTTCTGCCTCCTGTCACTCTCTTCTCCGAGGACAGTGACGAAGTGAAGGCATCCAAGCAAGGAAGTGTGTAGGGTTGTTTTTGCCTTGGTCACTTGTTCGTCTTATCGATTTACCCATTGACTTAGGAATATGTGACTTAATTGAGTTGTGAGTGGAGATTGAAGAGAAAAGTCAAGCTCAAGACTGCCGCAGATGACCAATTTGGTCAGACCAAGGAAATCGGGTGTCAACTCTACTTCTGTGTAACGCTAACTTCTGTGTAACGCTAACCATTTTGAGGATCTCATCACGAGGTCAGAACTGTGGATGGATTATTTCAAGCTGAACTGAACCACTTGCTGTTATAGGACGAAAATGCACATTTCCCAGCAGATTGCAGTGATGTCATAATCCATCATCGTTCCAGTAATTTTCTGGGATTCATGCAGAAAAGGGTGGGTGGCTCACAGTTGGATGATAGACCGTGACAGTCCCAGCTTTGATTATTGTTGGGGTAAAAATTTAAGAGTGACCAATAAACAATGGATGGACTGGACTGGACAAGATTCGACACCATTGTAGTTTTAGCGAAACGCTTAGATATTCAATTATCGTAGGTCGTATGCTGCAGAGATTCTTGCTTACCATATTTTTACTTGACAAAAAAATTCGATAACCACTCAGTTCCAGTTCCACCTAAAAAACAGAAGATGGGGATGAAATGAAAGGAGAGTTTACTCGGAGTCATTTTTTCACCCTCTCCGATACTTGTCTCGTTCCAAGTAAGTATGACCATCTCATGCCTTCCTTATCATAAGTTTCGAATTCAACTGAACAAGTAGTCCAGTGCAAACCTCTCCCAAAACATGGGAAGATGAGACACTGCTACCCACCAGTGTGTAAGGGTAGTTTTTGTGGATGGAAAGCAAAACTACGGTCTTTCCACCCACCCTCCGTCCCAATCTGATCTGAACACCACGATAACTACAGAGTATTGCATAACACAACATTGACTCGCCTTTCTCTCAACATGTGTAATGTTACACCATCCCAAATTCACTGGTAGAGTGCAACCGGCCAAAAAGTAAAGTTGGAGTTGGACGAGTAAAGTAAACCACACACTTCAGTTCACTGTTGGTCCTAGACAAAGTTGGAAGTGGGTGAGAAAGCGAGTGGGAGAGTTAACTTATCTACGGGATCTTGTCATTGTTTCTATTTATGGGGTTTGCGGTATTTGGAAGAAAATATAAAAAAAAATTGTTGTCTGCGGTTTTACCAAGATATGTAAAAATTAGTTTGCGGATTAATTTGCAAGAGTGTTAAAAACAGAAACAAACTGACAGGTGAAAGTGAAGCACAGTAACTGGAGTGAATGGATTTTGTGTAACGCCGTTTTTAACTTATTTGGATATTTTTAGTTTTGTTAGCGAACAGATCGATCGCAAGGTAAAAAGGAGTTTCTGAAAATTTTGTTTGAGAAGGTAAGACATTTTGGGATAGTTATTACATGTCCATGCAATTTGTGCATGACTTAATCCTCATACTACAATTAAGGACATTAATATTATTATTTGAAACTCATTAATTTGTACCGGAGTGACATCATTGCTTTACCGTATTTAATATAGTATAACAAAAACACTCTGAATGATTCGATTCGGTCATGAATATATTTAGAAACATTCATCCAATGTTGCACTACAACTACGAATAATCTTGGATTAGATCTAGGTGAGACACTTAAATAAGCCGAATAAGTGGTCAGGTTATGACAGTAGCAGACAGGAAATCCTTTCATTCTGATTCCTATCAATTTCTAATGCCGTTCCAGTTTACCCTGTCATATGCAGTAGCGTCACCCAAACCTGCTTATTGTTAGGTATTCCAATAAAGGAGGTGGAAAATAACAATAAAACGTCACAAAAAATGTGTTCTGTCAAACCAACTGACACTGGAACAATTGGATGGTGTATTAAATATAAAAGCATTCAATATGCATATCAGGGAACTGTTAAAAATCTAGAAATTCACCCTCATTCCAGAGTCAAATGACAATTAGGAGCCATGCTCGCTCTCAACCAGACAATGCTGCAATCCAGTAAAATGAGCAAATAATGACAATAAACTTTCAACAATGGACAAAATCCGGAGCACAATAGATCATAAGATAACCTCTTAAAACTGGATGAGTCCCTCCCATTACGCAGTCTGTGCATAATACAAATATATTAGTACACCCTTGGTTTTATTACCATCCTTAGAAAGGTGCTCAGCTTATTGCATTGTGAGTATTGTTCAATTTGGCCAAAACCTGATGGTGACACTGGTAACAATGTGACACCCACTGTCTTAAAATGGAGTGGGTAAATGTAAATCTAAATGCTGGATTTTACGACATTTTTAGGTAAAGGTGTATGTGCTCAAGTCTCATCTCAGGTAGGATTGTAGTCCGGATAATCCCTAAACTAACAGAAAATTGGGTTTCTGAGCTAACTTAAAACTCCAGTTTACAATAGGATTATGACTTAGAGGCTGTGTAAGTCCTGAAAAGTATACCTTCATCCAATCCCCATTAAAAATTGACAAAAGCTGAACATAAGTGGTTTACAGTCATATCCATTTTTAAATGATTTCAAGTACAGCATAAAAATCACGACAAACCATTTGTAAATCAAAACCAGTAAAGAATGTGAACAGAGATTGATCATCACTTTATTACAAATCCTCCTGACATGACAAGGCAAGGGTGACAAGTCAACCGGTTGTAATCCTTTGATTTCACTTAATTTATGTGACATGCGATATGATATGATACAACTTTTATTTTACCACAATTAAGCCGCAGCAGGCAAACAAACACGCAACGCACCGACGGACCGAGTAAATGTTTACTTATCAAGTAAACATGAATAGCTTAGCCACTGAAAAACATCATGTTTTACACCAACAATTGCCACACATGACATACAACGGTGTAATTGAAGTTTGATTTCCATATCTTACACTGATTGATAACAGAGTGACAACGGGTCGGATTTAACACAGAATTGAAATTGTCGCACCACGTTTGATCCTCGGATTTACAACGCTTTTTATGACAAGCTTACATTGGCTTAGTTTAGATAATTTTTATGCCATGACATATTACGCGAGGGGGTATTTGCACAGGACAGATTTGGAGTCTAAATTTTGGACGTTGTCAAGTCTCTGAAGGAAGAATGGTCATTTTAAAGAGTCGACATCGACCGTCACCAGAGCTTTGTAATTTACAGCTCTTTAGATTAAAGTTTTGATAAACAGAATGAAATCAGAGTAAAATGTCACTGGGATGAGAGTTAGTTGGGCAATGTTGGGAAATACAGAATTATGCGACTGAAGGTGACCGATGCGATTCATTCCAGTCGAGCTGTGATTATTTGTCACAAAGAGACCGCACCTGCAAATCTAAATCCAGGTGGATTGGATTTGAAATTAAATTTTACATTGGACTAGACTTGAGTCAAACTGAAGCAAACAATGATGTGATTGCTGCTGATTGTGATTGAAATTGGATCAAGTATTGTAATGTAACTTATATGTAATTTTCAATGCCAATCTGCAATGGGACAATTTTTGGCCAAATCACATTAAGAAGCATTTCCAAACATAGTGAAAGAGAATCTCTTTGTTCTAACAATTGCAATCCTTTAAATTTTCAGACAACAACGCTAAGGATCAGAAACTCCAGTTTTATCTAAACTTGTCTCTGTGTAACTCAAAATGGACTTGGTAAGTAATAATTTTTTAGTATTTCTTCTCCCTTCCCTTACTCCACCACTTATCACCAGATTAAACAAGGAACCAAAAGAAAATATGTAGTGCATTATGTAACCTTGTAAAAGGACAGCTGTAAAAATCTGTCGCATCTTTTTCCCTGAGATGATCGAACATTTCCGACATTTTGACCCAAAAATGGAAATGAAGGGATTCAAACTGTTATCATTTGGATTAGTACAACTTCTCAACTTATCTGAACATACGGACTCCATTGCATTCATTGTCACTCATTAAATTTTAAGCCTTACACAAAACTTCAAGATCATTAACTGACTTAGTGCGCTACTTGATGTCAACCTTACAGATTGACTGGACTTGTCAACTAAACTCTGTCATTTTTCACGAATAAAGTGAAAGGATTTCCTTCTTTTCTCAGTTCAAAAATAAACATGGTTTTCGAGACAGATTTCTATTTTTGAGAAATGTTGTGCTGGGGTGAGCAACTGGACAAAGGGTAGCGTAGCGATGTTTTTGTCTCAGGGTTCTTTTAAATCAGTAGAATTCTCATTTATGTTGTAGAATAGAGAGGGATGGAAGAATTAGTGACAATAGAATGGATTCAAGTCGTAAAATAAGTCAACCCAAACAAAGTCGGAGGACATGACAAGTCAAAGTCGGTTTAGTTGACTAAATCCTGCTGACAATTGTGTCTCCAGTGGAATATCGATAAGAAATCAGTCTCCAAATTATCATTCCTATGACCGGAAAGCAAATAATGAAGTTGATACTCGAATTTTTGTCTGTCTGACCAACTATCAATAATAGGCTTAAATGATAAGGATTTCTCTGTTTTGCTGTAACACGCACACGCACCAACTTCCTCCATAAATGACCCAAGATTAAGTGTAGATGACGTGACAAGGAGAAAGAAATGGACCAAGTGTCCGTCCCTCTGTTTTCTTACGGGAAATGAATTGACATAAGACACAAGAGTAGGAATTGCGTGGACAGGCCACCAACCAAACTCTTATGTAAACAGTGTGGAGACATGATGCTTGACAAGATATGAATCTCTTTTCCAGATCCGCTTTTCTATTTGTACCTAATACTACAAAATTATAACAAATCTTGGTTTATTTCAATATTTTACATTTAAGAGTTTTTTAATTCCGAAGTTTTAGTTACACATTTTGGTCATGAAATCAAATTTTAAGTGATTAAGTTAATTATAAGACATTCACTTATTCCAATACAAGTCTTATATCATTTTAAGATTTCCAACTTTTTTACTCGAAAAAAAGACAAGCACCACAAAACCTTTTTCACCACCCTTCCCAGAAAATGAGTACTTTTGCCTCTTTTAAATTAAAAGTGGGAGTACTTTCCTCTAATTCAATTCCTGTCCATGTTCAGCAGGAAAGAGTATAAAAAAACATAAAAAAAGAAAGGAAAGCAATCAAATCAAATCAGATTCCTGTCCTGTCTGTCTACAATTTACCCAAGTCTCGGCCATGCTGACTTTTCTTAGTCCTTTCCTTAGAATCGGATGAAACAACAAATAACAAACTTTTTTATATCTCCGATGTCTCTTACATGGACTCACTTGATTCTAGAACTCGAGAAACTTGTCATAATTGGTGCAAGACTTTAGAATAGTTGGATTTGGAACCGGTTTCCAACTCCACCTTATTGGATCCCATACCAAGTTTTAACCCTTCCTCCAAGTAAAAATTCTTGGCTGGATTTTCTCACTAAGTTTGACTGGATGGTGGTTTTGTAATGATATAGGATTTTATCTCACACTTTGATCTCATCCCATGAGCAATCTGGCTGGGTATTGTACTTGTATATGTGAGCATGGGTTGGACAGAGAAGTTATTACATTGGGTGGTGTTTTAGTTACTAACTAAAGTTTGTATTGTATGAAGTAACATGGAGTCAACTAATCCTCGTCATCATCACCTCAATGTATAAAACTTGATCATGATCACATCACATTTTATGGCCATTCCCAATTTAGACAGGTATCGAATGATAAAGGATGACGATTCTGGTATAGAATGAATTTCTGAATTTTGATTGCAGTTATTTAGAGCCATACTTTGAAATATAATCAATACAAATATATTCTAAGATACAGATCCATAACCTTCAGTAAGGATATGATTTGTATTAATAAAGTTTTTTTTAGTTTTTATTTTGTCTCATTATTTCTGAAAACATTTCAATATCCCTAAAACTTGTCACTTTATGATTTCTTTCAACTCCAAATTCTCAAAGTTAAACTCAACCCATTGCTTTAACAAGTTCCACAAATTAATGAAGCAGAGCAGAACAAAGAGATGGAGCAGATGGAGAGAATTTAATACAGCCTTCGGTTCCTTTGAGATATTAGGAGGGTGTCTTCAATCCAAACGGGATTCCTTCCTTCTCATAAATTCATCAGTTTTTAGCCTTCTGATTTGGCAGGTAGGAAAAATCCTCTTCCTGCCTTCATAGCCATGTCGTCCTGTTTGAATTTGCATTTCAAATTGTTTTCATTCTCTTCTTTTCTTCATCGTCAGCTAATTTTGATTTTCTCCTTCCCATTTTTTAACTTATTTCATCCAACTTGGATGATCCAACACTTGCTTCATTGTCTTTGGTTGATTATGGAAGCTGCCTCTTGAAACAAAGCCTAATCAGCGTTTTACTAGGAGATCATTTACTTCTCCGTCGCGTCGTAATTTTTCCTGAATACGAAATGTTATCACATCACATGCAAATGGCTCAAAACAGTAAATTATGAGATGAGACGAGCTACTATTGAATCTCATTAATATGAGGAACATAAAATAGTCAATCCATGCTAAGTTAGCATTGCTAACGCTTGTATAGAATACACAAAAATCCAGTCAAGTCACTAGATTATCTTGTGTTAGTACAGAAAGGGTTAAAACTATAGGACATGAGACAAGACATTCACCACACACCCAGGCAGACGGATCGTGAGCTGCATTTCTGAATCAGAAATGATTTGATGAAGTTGGTTGGTAAAGTTGCACCTATAATACAAGACTTTTATTCAGGTGGTAATTTAAATTTCAAGACTAAATTATTTTGGCGATTATGTTTAAATTACGGGAAAATGACAAAGCTGAGCTCTGAGCTCCGTTTCTTTTTTATACTGGAGACTACTTTCTTATAGACAAGTATACTGTCACTGAATGATTTTCCTTTTAGTTTGACTTACCCATCGCCTAAAAAATAGGTGTGCAATGAAGCTCGTTATGTGAGGGTTTTTTTTGTTTTACCTTTGCTCGAGATTACATCAGTCCTGGGGGTAGAGTCCCATAAACCATTTCAATTCTGTCAGAATCATTTCGGGTGCCTAACTTCCTTGGTAGTAAGAATGGTAGTTGAATTGTGGAGGTGTCCTTTGGTTTACTTTATGCAGTGTCTTGAGAGGATCCTTCCTGAAGCAAGGTGAAAATTACGAGAGAGTAAAAAAAGGACAATAAATTTTTCTTTGTCTTGTCTGTCGTTTTACGAGAGCTCGCCTTATGCTTGTATTGGTAGCTTAAAGAAGTATTACATAAGACACTACAAAACTAGTATCCGATCCCCAAATTATCCATACTGCCTACTGGTGTGTTTTCTACATGGCAGTGAGCCACCTAGACTAAAAATCTCACCTGGATAAGGAAAGAAGCTGTGAACCCATGCATATGAACTCCACCCTATTCTCCAGCCGGAGATTGATTTATTTCTACAAACTCTGTTCGTTATGAATTTTAAGAAATTTTCAAATTCATATGTATACATTTTGAAAGTGAAAATTAAATAAAATTCAAAATAAGAGCATTCTCGAAACAAATACCAATGTTATTATCAATTAAGTTTAGTTTTATGACTCACCAGACCTTTTCAATTTGCTCCTGCACAATTTTTTAGCTGCCCAAGTTCAATGTTAAAATTTTGTTTAAGCTTCTTCAGCAAACTTTACAATTATTGAGATGAAGACAACATCTTTATTTTGCAATTATTAATAAAATCTGTATATAATTTTGTTCCGCGTTTTAATTATACAGTAAAAATTTATTTTTTTTATTTTTACTCCATTCTGGCCATTTCCGATGAATCCCTATTCAAATTTGCAAACATTTTATACTCATTCTAGCTTGGTATTACAGTAATCCAACAAATTTTGGACCACACGAATCGTAGGATGCTCCTAAATCTCACCAAGTTTGGCTGAATCCAATCCTGTGGCTTATTTATAATTTATGCACATCTTATTAGAGTCAAGAGTTAAATCTGCACAAACAAGTTTTAGTCTGACTTCATTCCAAATGAAAAGAAAAGGTGTGAGGATGTTGAGTTGAATGCTTTAAATCGATCATTCTCTCCATATTTTACTGGAACAATGGAACGAGTAATGATGAATAATGTGATTACATGAAATAGTCCGTTTTTTAACTGCAAATTACCTATTTAACCCTTGCAAACAATGTTTTACACCTGCACACAGTTTAGTGAGTGTAATAAAATGAAGAGCACAAATCAATTAATCTTTTAACTAGAATGGTTAAATGTGGAAGCAATAAAATTTATGAGGTAAATCATTTCTTGCAAACATTTTGGCATACTTGTCGTATACGTCCATCTTGCCTCGCCTCCGTAATTACGGTGATGTATAAAATGTCCAATAATTGGGCGAAATTATAGATACCATCTCTTATTGCTTTTGTAACCACCCTTAATTCCGTCACATTACAATTGAGAAGGTACGGGTTGTGATTGTTCCTCGGTTTCAGCACTCACGAACAAAAATGGCAATTTGCAAATTTAAAACTGGTCCTGCACGGTTTTTTTGGTCTGGTCAATCACACCACAAGATCGAGACAAAACAGAAATCAATGATCAAGTTTCTGTCTTGTATCAAAATATTCATGGCTTGGTAAAAAAAAAAGTCAATTATTGATGGACTGACTGACTAGTGGTCAATTTTATATGGATTCCATGTATTGACGGGTTATGTGGTACATACTCTTGAACAAGGAATTGATTGGAACATTATAAAGTCAACCACAGGTGTTTAATTCACCCGGTTTTCATTTCAATGTAAGAAAAAACGCTTGGAATAACTTGCTGGGTGAAATATAATTGAAGCAGTTTCACGATTGTGTAGGTGAGTGGAATTTGTGACCAAAGTTGATTAACTAGCGATAATTATGTGATTGGATAACTGGCGATGTACGAATTGCTTGACTTTGCAGACGCAAATTGCTTTGTGTACAAATTAAACTTAGACTTTAAGAAGGTGCGAAGGGTTTAAGGTTTAAATCAGTTTGAGTTGATTTTAAATTATATTCCAATTTTAATGCCGTGAATTTAATAAACATTCATTGCAGGACATTTCAATATGTACATAAAATGTCAGCTCCGCCAAACATTGTCGATAATGGTCGTGCCTAAAAATTTCGAAAGCCGATATCCTTCCGAATGGTCGTGATTTAGTTTTAATTTCCTCTAAACGATTTAAAAGCTAGTCCATTGATCACATCAAGAATAGAATAGATGGACTCGATCAATATTTCCAAAGACAATTTATTACCAATAGCCCCTGTTGTGGTTGTGGTGTACCGATGAATCCAAATTCATAGTTGATCTGGTCACGAATTACGACTCATAATTTACAAATTGATCTCAAGAAAGTTTGCCATTGTCATCCTATCCCAAAGATAATTGTCCCAGAGAACCAATGATATAATGGAGCAGTCCCTACCCATCTATAGGTCGTGACAAGAAATTGGGCTGACTTTTAGGAGTTGGTTAAAACATAATTTTGACTCTGTATTGCATGACTTGTAAATTCAAACAAGCTCTTTAATAATTTCCAAACAAGTCAACTCAACCCCTACACTTTGTCTCTATTTGTAAATTAAAAGAGACCACTTTACATTTGTTTGGAGGAAATTAGTGTAATTTATTTTTTTCTATAATTTAACACAGAATATAAACCAGAAAACATTACAAGTTTGGTAGGTGGAAGTGTAATTACGTCTCCCATTTAAAGTCGTGTATCTGATGGGCTTGTCACGAGTCACGACACCATTCAGTTCGTCAAGTTGAGTTGACCAGAAACGTCAAAAGTCAAATAACAATGAAAAATTCATTAGATTTTTGCACAAAAAACGCCTCCAGGCCATCTCAACCAAGTTGCTAAAATGTTAATCTAGTCCTTCAACGGCTATAGTATGACACCAGCTACTAGGATATCGAGACATATAGTTTGGCTTTTATGGGCATAATTGATGAGAACAAACAATTTTGTCATTTTCTCCAAAATAAATGGGTGCTTGACCATAGATCTATTTTTGGTTTACATGCAAATATTTGGGTGGGATTGATTTGAGGAAGGTTGACTTTTGGAGTTGGACATAAATTATAAAAATTATAAATCAACCCAGAAAAATAATTCCTTGATTTTCAGCCAGGGAAAAATTACAAATTCATCAACTACACGTTAGGACAATTGCATTTCTTGCATTTGTTAGGTGACGACAGAAGCTCATAAAGATTTATATGCAATTATTCTCGCAATTTCCCTTCAACTAGGTGTAATTTGAATCTGTAGACAGATTAATAATTATAATTACACCCATTATTATTCTGTTTGTACATGACATTTGGCCACAAATATTTTCATCACTATTTTAGTCACATGTGGTTGTTTTGACGGATGTTTGCCAATAAGATTTTGATGCATTTTTCACATGTGTTTCTTAATTGTCTCGTCGTGACATTAGGATTAAAATTGCGAGTTTTTTAAGCCATGAAGGATTTTAATAAAATTATTCTGTCACTTCGTATCATCAATTTATTGATTTCTTATTTGGTTGGAGCTCCTTTGTTAAAAAATCAGCGATTAAGGAAATTAATATGGATGAAAGGAACTAAAGTGTCTTTATTCTTTGGCATGATTAGTGCATAAATATTTAAATAAGTAAGAATGGGAATGATGTCAACTTGACTCAACTTGACTTGTCAATTTAAAATTAACTTCACAGCGATGCTTAATTGTTGAGCATGTGATTGTTTCAAGCAATTTATTTCATACGTCGTGCCTCCTAATTTAACTTACAGCTAACAAATCATCTCTAATCAGCTTCTGTTCTTCGTGAAGCAATTACTTGTCAATGAGTGGATGACTTTTTAAAAAAGTATTTGCAATCTGACTGCGTTTTTAGATGCGCTTCGTAATGGAGGTTTTTTGCAATATGCATTTTTATCATGTATTTTGTGATCTCCTCAGTTTTTAGTGGGGAGGGTAGGCGTGCAATTATCAGCAATTACTGTACCCTTGAGATTAATTTTGTGACGCTTCATTACAGAATATTGATGAAAGGTCAATTAGCTGACCCTTGCAAATCTTCACACTTCTAAAACACAAATTATTAAGAAAAACTGCAATACCCAAAAAAGTACAAGTCTTACTTTCCATGTAGCCACTCAATTTATGAAATTACTACTCAAATCAATTAAAACAAGTGATTACGACAGTGACAGAAAATAGTAATTTCTTTTGTAGAAATATTTGCTACGAAAACAATCCTTTTCGACCCCACTTAGTTGTCTGTTCCATTAAATTACATAACGTGGCATTATTGTCATTTGATATTTTCTCCAAGAACATCATCCCATCCAACATCTGCTCTGTCTCATCAACCATTTTCCTGGTTACTTTATCCTTCCGGTTGGCTTTTAATCAATCAATTACCCTTGCCCAAAGTGTTAGCCTTTCTAAGAAAAGGGTCACATCACATCAAACAAGATACATTAGTTGAGATTCGACTTGATTCTTTTCTTAGGCAATTGATTGATTGCTTCTATTGCCTCTCTTTCTCTTTTTGGGAAAGGGTAAAATAAATGCTATCAAGTTCGGGAAAGGGTTTTCTTTTATCTCAGGAATATAATACGTTCAATTCGAGTACGAATCATATCACAGGATACTAATGTTCGGAGTAGACTAGAAAAAGAAAGTGCTCCGTTATGACTTAACAAATGACATGATTTGTCTCGAAGGAGGACGTGAAAATATAACTTTTTCTTAACTCTGTGACTCTAGTAAACACTTTGTTTTTCTGGTAATTTGATAATTGTAAAAATACTGCTTCATTATGAGCTCACTCCCTTCTCTTCTATTTACTGGGTGGGTAACAATTGGACAAATAGAATCATGCTCACGCAGCGGAGCAAATTCCCTCCGGAGATATTTAATTCATGCTTGGAATCCGGATTGAAGTGTTTCTAATGCCTTTGTTCATTTGTATGAGACATGGTTTAATTTAAATTTAATAGTTACAAGCGTGAAAATTATTTGTGGAGTTGAGTGAAAGTATAAAGGAGGAAATGGAATGAATTCTTAATTCAGTTTAATTGACTAATCTTTCCGTCTTTTGGTTGGTGTGGGGTGTATTTAGCGTCGAGGGGTTAATTTCCTTTAAATTTTAAACAATGAGATGAAAGCTGAGTTTGGGAACGGTTTTGTGATCAAGTGGGTATTATCGTGGACTCTCTTTGTAGAGGTTGCCACCAACGTGGGTAGATTGGTGAAAAGTTAGAGGGTGACTGGGGACATTAATTATTAACTGTTGCAAGGCAATCAACAGTTTAGTTTAGTTTGTCCCCTTTTGTAGAAAGAAAGGACGATATAAGGATTAAAAGTTGTTTTTAAACGTAACAGTTTGTTTTAAATTTTTACACTTGCAAATATTTGACGTCGTATCGCGAAATATATAAGATTTAGAATTGAATGATTTGCAGGTATGGCTGAATTCTCTTAAAAATTGTGTTTACTTTATTTTGTTCTCGCAAAATTTTGTGAGCTATCCTCCTCACATCCAATTCCTCCGAGATTATTGCTTCATGAATAATTCTTGTAGTCCGAAATATTTAAAAAGAAACCGAGTCTGTTGCCATCACCTCTGGGGACTGGGCAGAGTTAGTTGGCTAGAAATGAATATTGTGTCTTATTTTTCTCCATCCATCCAACTAACCAATTCCCCCACACCCTAAAATTTAAGCAAAACCAACGCTTTCCTTCCCTTACTCCGTCAGAGTCAT
>JAAXNX010001011.1:0-20776 GCA_036491905.1 Folsomia manolachei
ATGACTCACAAGAATTGTGTACAGATTCGTATCTGTATATTCTTTGCAGATTTTGATACGGAATTAAACTAGTGTCTCATCCAGATAAAATTTTGTTTAACGAGTCACTTTAATTTTTTTTGTAACCGCTGGAAAGGACACATAATGCCATTTTTCCACATTTTTATGTGGGTTTTTTTATTCCATTTACTGCAGGTCTTTTTTATATTGTTTATTGTAGATTTTCAAATAAGGCCTGTCCTGACAGAAATACTCATAAAATAATGACCATGTACTTTTTTAAAATGCTCAATTTTTTTGAAAACAGAACGATGTTGTTAAAAAGTAATACGACAGTAAGGTTTTTTTTATTCTGTGCAAAAATGACAGTAGACATCCGGTACACCACTTTTATTAATAGGATAAATAACTTTTGTATTCTTGTTTCCAATTCAGTGCTGATGTCAATCGGAAGGTTTCATGAAGATTAGGGACAGAATAGCAAATCCCAAAAACATTATTCCACCAATAATTGTAACTGAAATTAAATGTGTTCGAAAGTTTATCAAAAACTAATACATAACGTCCCATCCTCAAAATTACCTGTTTTAACAGAAATCTTTTTTGCAATTAGTCTACCACCAATTACGGCTATTCCACAGCAAATCGCATGACCTACAAAAACATAGCAAAAAAATAAAATAAAAATAAAAAAATAAAAATGTAAAAAATCAAATGACCTAGTAGACCACCGACACAAGTACCCCAAATGTTTTCAGTGGCAGCGATAACCAAAGTCGCAACTTGGGACCTGTCGCCAATCTCACCGACAAATGTTAATGCAAACGCTTGAAAGTAAACATGAGTATACTGATTATAAAAGCAAGTATGCAGTGATTTCCAATTTACTGGTTTTCTGGACAAAGATGTCATTGAACTTTTGTTGGGCTCATCAACAGTTATTTCGAATCCCTTGCTATTTTTTGAAGCTGTGCCAGTAATATTGGCAGGAGATTTGGATTTGAGAAACATGTTATCAGCATCAACAGCACCTCCGTCAATGTGATGAGCGTTTAACGTCTCATCAAATGAGGCACCACTAACTAATTTCGTTTGATTTGCCGGAATCTTATTATCGCCAACCTATTCATGAGGATAAGTTTTTTTTATTAGAATATGCGAGTAATTCACATGTATAACGATGTCAATTTCTACTTTATGAATTTATTATTTACTTCTTCACCTTCCGCTTCATTTATTTGGTCGTCAGCTTCATGTATCTGCTCATCAATATCTTTATCCTTGGTCATGGTAAAACCCTCATATAGCATCTTTATCCCAAATAATATAAAGATGGCGATTGAGAAGTAGTGCGTGTAGATTCTGGGGATGAGGGTGGAGGCCAAACCAATCAGAGCTGTAGAAATTGTAGTAAATCATTGCAGTGATACGGTTGCTTTTGAAAAAATTTGAGGATAACCATTCCGAAAGTTTTTCTGATAGTGTTTGTACCAGTGAAAATAATCGTAAAGAAAAATGCAGACATGGCTCCAAAAAATACGAGGGCGCGTGAATGTTTCATGGCAAGAACGAGTGAGATGAAGAAGGAATTGTCACCAAGTTCTGAGAGAATTGTTACTTGAAGGGAGGATAGAAATCCGGTCAAGAATCCATGTCTTTCTATGTGGTCACCCCCATCTATTGTGTTATTAGTCCCATCTAGAGTGGGTGATGTTATAGTCGAATTTTGTCCACTGCATAATACTACCATTGTATTGCAGTAAAATATCAATAGGCAATAAGAACACCAGGTGGATGATGGTAACCCCAACATAGCTGGAAATATTGGAATATAAATAAAGCTTTATTGGAACAGCCTTTTTAAATTAAATCTTTAAATAAATGTAGTAGGTGTACCGAATGGCTTGATAGAAAGTAAATGGAACGGCGGGTCCAAATTCACAAAACGCGTGTTCGGTGACGGCGATGGAAGAAAACCGACAATTGCATGCAAAATGTTTATACTACCAACATTTTTGACGTGAGCGTACTAAGCAATCTTGAGATACTCCAGTTGTTAGCATCTCAGTGACAGATAATTACACTCAAAATATTGTTAATATACTAGATTACTTCTACGATTATATTTATAATCTAAAACAATGTGATTAACAAGTGCAAAACATCGCCTGCGATGCGAAGCTAATAATACAGACAGAACTACTTATGAGATTACAATTCAACTCTCAAAAAGACTGAATTCTGGACAACGACATTTAATAGCGGATCATGAGAATTACGACACGAAGTCATTGGCTGGGGAATTAACCTTGAGCAGCTACGATGTAACATAGGTCCTATAATCACAAACCTGTTACGTGATACCCATGACAGAATTTAAACCTTTATTTATAACAGCTTATTTTATTACAGATAGGTATATTCAAGTATTTACAATCGCTATTGCAAGTGGGCTCCTGGCCTGCTAGATTATGAAACAACGCAGATATTTAACAATGCCTTTAGTTGTGGATATTCACATAAGACATATTATTATGCCAAGAAACAGGAAGTCTCTTGTGTCCTTCATTAGAGGTTATTTAGGGTAATCACGCAACTCATTTAGGTACATAGTTGTAACTTGGGCACAAGTTGAATACGGCTCATCAATTCAAAACTTGAGCTAATCTTCAAAAATTAAAAACCCAAATCTAAGGGTTGTGATAGTTTTTTTTATTAAATAATATTTTTTAAAGAGGAAATGGACCGTGGTCAGTATTCATCTTATAAATACAAATCTTTGTCGACCACAGTTCAAGACGTAACTGATAATATGCAGACTTCGTTTTTATTAAAACATCCACAAAACAATTTACATTTTAATATTTTTTAATAGAAGAAGTATCCGCGCTCTACTTGTCAACAGCAAGAAATTTACACTCGAGTAAAAGAATAGTATAAAAGTCTTTTTCCGGTAAATATTCATGGTTTTTTGTCTTCTACTTTTCTCCTTAAATAAAATGACTCTTCTTAAAGTCTTATGCATATATAACATACAATACATAAAATGCTCATTGCTGCCTTCTTCTGTCCAAGGAATAGCATGATGTAAACTAAAACTGGAAAAGTTTTCAGGATTTGAAAATTTGGGTGTTTTGTTTCAGGAAGACATGCTCACAGGAAATGGGTACAGAAACTTTTGAAAAGTTCTGGAAAAGACAAAGAGAGAGAAAAACAATGGAAGAAAGTACGGAAATAAAATAGATTTGTCGAAAGTAGGGCAGTCCAGTTGACAACAACAATTCCTTCTTAAATGTTAACAAGAAAAGAGGCAGACCAGGTGAATTAATTTCATTTGTTCCCACATTTAAAACAACGCGAATATTCATATTGAATGCATCTACGTTTTTTTTATTTAAATCAAAATACTTCTTATGATGACAGAGAAAGCGAAAATACTAATTACACTGACAATAGTGTGTTCTACTGATAGTAGGTAAACTGTTTCTGTCTGTTTGTAGACACACCTCATTTACTTTCAGACGAGTTTACTCAAATATTCACACACTTCCCAAAGAAATTGCTTCTCTGTACCTAGTTTCACTTATTTGTTCAGTTCAAACACGACGGAATATTGGAGAGACTGTGGATGCTTTCTCTTCTCCTTTCCTCAGGTGAAAGTAGAGTGCAAACAACAGCAAAGCTGGAAGTAGAGTGAAAAGTGAAACTAGTTTGAGTCATGCATTTAGATCTCTTCATTTCACTTTCTCTCCTCTTTCAAATAAATAGCTCTGCTCAGGTGGTGACAAAGCGTTTCCACTATTTGCTTTTTATTGTGGACTCATCATCCAACTCAGCATCAATCAGAATTTAAGGTTGCTTACAGAGCAATCATTACATGTTCAGCTTTGTCTTATTTTTTTAAATTTTATTGAAAAGATTATATTTCCCTGATAATGCATTTTCAAGAAAACGCTAAAAACATTACAGATGGACAAGTCTTGAAAGATAAATTCATAGCAAACTCGTTATCTGTAGATTATGATGTGTGGACTAAATTATCTATACTGAACACTCCATTAAAATCGCAGCTCACACTCCCAAAAACCCATAAAATTTAATTGCAGTTTTCCAGAGATGAATGTGAATATGAAACCAACTACAGATCAGTAGCATCCCATATATAGAAACCATGTCATGATTCCACCCACACTTTAGATAAGGTGTAATGTAATGCATCTTCTAATGCAAACACACTGTACGGTCTACCTACTAAATATGGCGAAAATCCATTAAGGCAGTAGCAGGTATAATAGCACTCTTGCTTTCTAGTGTTGTGTCATGGTACACACGACGTGAAAGGTAAATGGCATATGTGGCACTGGATATTTTCAGTATTTTGGCTGTGGTGTGATGTTTGTTGGGCAATGTGTCCATTTCAATTTCCGGAGCCCTCATCTCATTCAACATCCTCATAATAGCACCACCACCACAACAATACATTACAAATCTCGAGGGAGTGAAAGAAACATTTTACTCAAAATACACCCAACACACCTTTCCCATTAGTGAACTCAACATGCCTGCAAGGAATTCCGGCACTTTCTGGAAAAATGGATTTAGTAGAGAATGAGAGCAATATTCCCCATTAAATTCTGTGCAGCTTTGAAATTAACAAAATTTATAAAAGAGAGTTTATCTGCCAAAGGCTATAGGTGCTTTGAATAGCAAGTTGACAATACACAATGGGTGAGACATATCAACAAAACATTGTAAACTAAGTCTGGAATATTATCTCTGTTAAAATGCGTGCGTGAATGTTTTGTCTGGAAATTTCCCTTATTTTATATTTTTATAATTTTTTCATTTTCCCAAAGCTTTTTTTCTCATTTCCTATTCTTTTCGTGTTTTACATCCGTCTCATTAATTGATAAGCAAATCACGTTTTCATCCTTCCTCCTGCTTTTTGCTTTGCACTACAGCTTGGACTGACTTTGACAGAGGTGTGCGTCATAAAAAAGATAATATATAAGTAACTAGCGTTTCGTAACTGAAGTGCTTTTACCAACGAAATGACATCCCGTTCTTGACAAATTCTTTAAATCTTAGATCTTTCAAGTAAAATTTTAATGGAATTCAGTTTTTTATTCAACTTCACTTCAGGGTAAAGTATCTGCCTAAATTCATCTATTTAAATTAAAGCATTTTCAATTTCCCAACGACTTTTGTCTTGTCGTGAACAGAAAACTAATCTTGATTTTAGCAGGTCCAAATTCATTTATATGTAGGTGAATATAAAGAACATTGCAGTGACAGTACATCACTTGGGGACATTCTCTTTCCTTTGGTCTGTACATTTTACTCTAATTTGCTTTACATGTACATAGGTCGCACTCAGTTCTAGAATCAAATAGTGCACGCAGTACCAAATCACTCTCCCAATTTCATCCCGTCCTTTACTAGGACCAGTAATTGACATGAGTAATTCTGTGAACGAAGCAAAGCTAGAATCTAATCAAAGTGGAGGACTTTCTCCTCCACACTTTCTCCGTTGAATAAGGGAATGTGCTCAATCTTCTGGCTGTGCATGCCATGTTCTTTCCTACTGTACCATTACATCGAAATTCTTTACTAAAGGAATTCTGTATGCTAGTCCTAAACGCGTGAAGTCATTATGAAATAAATTGATTTCCCATCTCCGACCCATCTAGTTTCCAATAAGTTTACACAAGTATGAAAGTGGAGCAGTTACTTGCAATATCGGAAATTATATCAAAAACAACATCCACAACCGATTCAACGACCAAGCACTTGGAACGAATAGAAATAGGGAATTGTATTCAACTCAGAGGTTCGTGTTCTAGTTCTATTTTTCTTTCTTGAAGAATCTGACATTTCTTAAAACTGGTATTTTCTCATTTTATCCACAATTCCCAACAATATCAATCAATGAATTGCCATTTTTTGAAGGGAACAGATGCAGCCATTAGGAGAATTTAGAAGAGAAATGTAAAGTAAAACATAAGCAGTTTCGAATATAGGGTAGGATGCTTCTATTCCATTCCATCCATAATGCATGGAAGGATGGGAAAGAGAGATTGATTTATTAAAGGAAAGAAGACTTTCCCTTGCCCATTTCTCTGAGTGAAATGTGGGCCAGATCCTGAGAGAATGACGGGCATAAATAAATAAGTCTGCCTCCAAACAAGAGATCTATCCATCCAGGCCATCATCTGCATGGAAAATGGGAGATGGAAATTAGTGATGGGATGGTACATGGGTCGTTTTCTGCAGGCGGTGCATTACTCTGTATTATTTCAACCAAACTAAACCAACAGAATAGAATAGAGGAGAAAAAGATGAAGAGAAATCCATTTCACGATTATGATCAGATTTGGAGTTTTGGGCGAACTTCTTTACAGCTTCCTCTTCAGACCGGATCAAAATGTCTGAATTGTAGAATCATCCTTTGTACTAAGATAAACTGACAGATTCTAAACTTACAACAATGACATCCTCCCAAGACAATTTGCCCCTTTTTGGGTAGCACAATTTAAAATGTCGTCAACGGAATTTTCATAGGAGTCGAGACACAAGTAATAACATGAGGTAAGAGAAAAGCAAATGTAAAAGTAAAAGTTTTTCAAAAGTCAGCTGATATCATCGTATCGTCATCCTCCATATCATCAAGCACCTACTTTAGTAAAATGACATCTTGAGAAAGTCTCCAAACTTCCGATATTATGTTAGTCTTTTCCAGAGAGGGAATGAGTGATAGGAAAACTTTCTCTTTGTGCTTGGCTGATTCAGTTGGTAGGTTGGTTGATAGTTGGTGGACTGGAACTAAGGTGAGTGAGCTAGAAAAAGTGAGAGTAAGAGGTAGGCAGACATCAAGAGATATGGATAAAAAAGAGGTTGGTGGTGTTATTGTCACCCTCCATCCCATCTTTCTCTACTTCTTTATACGACGTAATGGAATGAAATGGAATGGGAGGAAGAGAAAGTGAAAAAAGAAAAGAGAAAGTGTCCCACTCAGTCCCGAATACACTTTCTTCCTGTGTCCTATTCCACCTACACCAACACTTTTTTTGTGAGGAATAATATGTTAGAGATATTTTGCCGATCTAGCTCATTTAGTATCAAAATATTCTTTTCTTCGATGAAAAACAAAGGAACTATTATTTCCTGAAAAAACAACAGTCACTGCTATATCACGCGGAAAACAATATACAATAAATACCAAAAACCTCTTAGTAGATACATTAAAGTTGTGTCAAGATACAATAGAGCTGAGCGGTCAAGACAACATTTACATATTCAAGAACTAATTCATTGAGGTGTAGTCTGACAAAACAAACGAAAGAAGTTTAAAAAAGGCTCAGCTGGGGCTAATATATTTTGAAATGATGGTGATGGCCATATTTCAAATCATAATGTTCCATTTCAGCTGATACATTTTCTACCTCTATTATATTTTACTCCAACGACAATGCCTAATTTTACAGAAAAATTCCATTTCATTTCTTTTCTGCTTTTTTTGAGTACATCTTAGTTCACTGGCATGGGAGTGACACCAAAAGAATCTCACATTATGCACGTGGAATCTCGCTGCATCACGCGAGTTTCGGGTGAAAGTTTGGTGAATGATATCCACATTCAATGCGCCTCACCGAACCTATGTTTTCTTATCTTCATACTTCATATAATGGTTCAGCTAAGGCTAGAGTTTTCTCTTATACTTACTACTATATGTATATGGGAAAATACTATTTCACTCAATTCCAATCTCTTTCCCACTGTTACTGTCGTACACTGACGTCCTTTGGTATTCAGCTAAATAAAAACATCACGCCACAAAACGTCCACGTCTACGTCTAGGACACGCTATGTTAAGTACTGTCAAAGTGTCAACGAATACTGAAGTTGAAGGGTGGCAAAGGCACATGAGGACATAGATGGAAAGAAAGTAAAAAAAACAGCAAGTGAGGTTCAGCACGGGGAGGAATTGCAAACAGTAAAATTCACTTCGTGATTTTATGCTCCTTGGTAGATAACTGACAAACTAAACCTTGTTGTTGCTGACTTGCTTATCTACTTATACGTACATACAATCCTTACTACGGATTCATGACAGTTCCTAGGCGTGCAATTTATGCTGGTATAAATTACCCAACGCACCAAAATTGCAGACACACAAGTTGGCAGTGAATGGGATGAGTTGATCTCAATTCTCCATTGTTGAAAGGGTCACATAATAGATGGCGGCTTTCTGCCGCTTTCCTTCGGAGCCAATTAACAATTTACCATTGAACAATGTGCTTTGATGTATCTGCAGATAAGATTCAGTAATCACGTGGTCTCAAATAGTGAACCTGAGTTTTAAACTACGGTCCAATCAAACTTTCCACTTCTGCTAAAGTGCAATTCCAGCTATGTACCAAATGAAAATGAATAGATTGAACTAAAAAAGGAAGTGGTCCAATCTTCCACTGGTATCAGAGCCTACATACAACTCAGCGTGCGTATTCATCTCATTTCTTCCTTCACATCCTATATCCTTATACAAGTACGCCTCTTTGGCCTGAGGAAAATATTTCCAATAAAAATAAATACGTGGTAAGGAACCAGTGATAAGCTCGGATTGAAGGTGGTGGAGACAGATATTGCCCCCATTTAACGGGATACGACAAATAAAATAAAGCTGGAATGGAACAGCTTTTTCCCTGTTGACTAACCAACCAGCCAGGCATTCAATCCAAACCACTAACCATCGATTTCTGAATATTGTTCCGAAGCTGAGAGTTGGTTGAGACTTTCATGCATAAACTGAGAACGGGTCTTTTTTATTTGGCATCCAAAAGAGGAAAGTACTTCTCCCTTATCGTAGAAATAATCTGGTTATCGAACTCCAGCTCAATCATTGTACCCAACCCAGTGTGAATTGAACTCTGTCTATGGGGGATAATGGTGAATTTGATGAGATAAACGAAACCAGTTGAGATTCAGGTATATATTACATGCCGGAAAATGGCTTCATTATTATTGAAAAAAACTAGAGTATTTTTCACCAAAAGCAGCTGCAACCGTTTTGGGGAATGGACTTCAAATTGTTCCAACTCAGACAATATCCAACTCAGTTTAAAAAATGAGTGTTTGGGTACATTTAAAATTCTGCCGACAATATTACACCCAGCTCATATTTCACACCGTAATCTACAGCACAGATTTCTCGCTTTAGGTGAAAGCTGACAAAACTTTAAATTTTTAAAATGTTCTGAACCACTGACACTGACTGTAACTCGCTGCATAGGACAGACAAAGAAATCTTTGGAAATAGAATAAATGTTAAGGGACACAGTCAGATAGAGAAAGAGCAGGTTTAGTGGATGGAGAAAGTTCTCTGGGACTAGAAATAAATCTGGTTGTCTTGCTCTGAATAAATTACAACAGCAGCGGCTTTATGACCCTTCATGTCCCCATAAACAATCTTTCTGTCACGATCCACACATCACGTGGCTTGCTCTTAACTACACCGTCCACACGTACTCGAGCAACTTTTTCTCCTATTTTATTCGAACTGGAAGTCATTCCGTGTTTCCTTACTTTATTAGAATAAAATTTCACTAAATTCATAATCATGTTGTATGATATGAACTTCTCTCAGTAATAAATAATGGGAGAGAATAAAGTCCGTGTTCTTGTTTCTATCCGTTCTTCCCCAGTTCCCAATATTTCATCCTTGATTCGGCTCATATCTTACTTTTACTTTCATCCACAACACTCGTTGACTGTTGCTACTTTCTCCTTACTTTTCATATACAATCCCACAACATGATAGCACCCAGTATAATGGGCCGTAGTCAGCCACAATCTTGGCCAAGGCCCACCCCTTCCGTTGGTTGGCAGTGGTAGTACTTTGTTTAAGCGCTATATGTTTGTCTCAAATCTCAAAATCTAGGCACAATTGTTTTTCTTCCCAGAGTAAACAAAGCACCTACCACTCAAAACTTTCCCTTGTCTTGTCAAACTAAACAAGGACGCCTGCTTACCAACAAATTGCCCTTGTCATCAAGAACTCTGTAAGGAGGATGCATAACGTGACAACACTATCTTTCTTCAGGTCGCATAAATATGTCGGCCTTAGCTGAGACTTTGAGCATTGGTGGGGTAATCAACAAGTCCGCAATCATGTCTGCAATTATGTAAGCGCAATACTAAAAACACTACGCATGCTTAAAAAACGAGGAAATTACAATACTGTCGATGTGTTCCAGGAAGACAACGTAATTCTTTTACATTTTGTTCAGAGCTATTTATTTATTCGTAGAAATTACATACCAAGCTCACTTTGTAAGTAAGTGGGTATTTTGTACCCAAATGATTAATCTCCATTAGCTAATTCCTATTATTATCTTGTCATTTTGTGTGCAGGACGCAGGAATAAAAGCTGCATTTACGTATTTATAGTATTGTACAAACTAACTTGTAACTGGATCAGTGAAACTACATATGTACGTCTAAACACTCTAAGTCTAATTGGCTCAAGACACGCAACCTTCTACATAACTGAACCAACATCAAAGTAATAAAGTCAAATTTCAGAAACAACTGAATTGAGATGAACGGCAACTGTTCGTGACTCTCAACTAGTTACAGATGGATTGTGAGAAAGTCGACACTACGAGAACTGCCGGTGAGTACGTGACGTGGTGTGGAGGTGTCACAAGTACGCTGTCAATTGTGAGAGATCTGGACGTAGGATGTCAGACCAGACCGAATAAATTATACATTACTTTGCTGGCTGACAGCGTAACAATATGAAGTAAAGACTCTTCAGTGTTCATGAAGGATGAAATAATGTTTCTTGACACGGGTTTAGGCCATCAATTAAATATACAAGAAGTTTATTTAGACTGTAGCGATAACATCAAAAATTAATATATGATTCGAACCGAATTAATGAAAGACACAATGACTCCAATGCTAAAAGAATGTAGACACCGAATGGCCATCCACCTATACCAACTCATCCATTGCAACCTTTCCCCGTCCATCGTATAGAATTTACATTTGCCAGTTTCCAGTCAAACTGGTGATAATTAGATCAAAGTGTACCAACACCAACAAGCGATTGCTACGGGATTAGGTAGATTTGGTCTGTCTAGCTGTTCCGTGGCTCATCTCATCTTTGATCCCTAAATGGGCCTCGAACACCCGTCTCCTCGTAATTAATTATGCAAACTTTCTCTCCAAACAGGGAACTTCAATTTAATGTGGAACACACTTTGAACGAGCACTTTCCAACCTTTTCCGACTCGTCTGAGTTTTAAATTTCGTATATCTGGCAAGGCCCAGATAATTTGGCTGCGTTATATAAAAAATTAGCAAAGTTTGCTGTTAATTATACGAATCAAAGGTTTTGAAAGTTGGGCTTTGTTTACTAAAAAATATTGCAATTTATTTTGTTCAAATAAATGAAAGTCTATTTTACATACAATGAATAGAATCCATTTAATATGCCAGCAAGTCTTAAATGACAATTTTATTTACAAAAATTTTTAAGCTCTCAAAAATTAATTAAAGCAAACATTACGTCTCCGCAAACAAAGGCAGCAACATAACACTTGACTCAAGGTCTTAGACTAAACCCTTTTCCTTGGTGGAGCTATTGACGCGTTAATAATAACTTAAGGAATCTTTGTACTTTCTTGTCTCTACTCTACCAGTCTCACGTTATTATAATCCAGTATAATTTATACAGACAGCTTTTAACTTGTACTAGAGCTCTTAAAACCTTACAAAAAGGGAAAGTTAGCTGCTCTTCTTCTTTGTGCAAACTACGAGAAGAAGTGTGTAATAATAAGATGAATGGAGATAATGGGAGAAGATGCAATGCAACCGCGTTCAAACTTTAGACTTACTCCAGTTGCGAAATAAGGGAGCACTGGAAATTTATTACTGTAATTTAAACAGAGTTTGAAATAAAGTCAAGAGCTTGTTGGATATATGATATCTAGCAAAGAAAGAAGAAGGTGGTGGCAGAAATGCCGTCAACGTTTAGATATAAAACAAATTAATTCCCAACATCTAGAAAACATTTTCTGTAAAAACGTGAGTCAGTCTTCTGCTAGAGAATTGACCTTTAATTCAAGAATGCTTTATAAGGTTAATATACCAGCATTAAATGGTGGAATGCTAGTGAGATAGGATTCATGAAAGACCCCTCCTTGTTTTCAACCTCTCGACTTTCTCCCACATGAGAAAGTGAAAGAAAGTGTTGAGAAAGGGAGTCGTTGAGAGAAATGGATGGAGAAGAAACTCTTAAAATCATGGGGAGGTCGTGTACATTTCTGCTAATAAAACGGTGAATAAAATAAAATACAACAGCGTAACTTCTTGCTTGACTTCATTCTCACTTACTTTCACTTCATTTCCTTCCAATTCCACGAAATATCTACTTAGTCCATTATCATGCATACACAAATCTCAATAGCCGTTTACAGATATTAGGAAACTTGTGAAAATTTAATAAGATGAAATGACGAGATACATTTTCGCATTAAATTTTAGAGATGCCATGATTCTGAGTTAATATGAGATTTTTTTCTTTAATAAAATTTGTGTGCGTAGCTAGATACAAATAAAGGTCACAAATAAAGGTCAGTTTAAATACATTTCTTACCATTTGGAACTGCAGCTAATCCCAAGAACAGGAGTACAAATGGCATTGTGTAGCATATTGGTTTCTTGAAAGTCATTTTACGACGTGGTTGACGACGCTGTGATAAAATGATGGACCTTAAACCTAAAACTGAAATACAGTGCTCGTCTTAATGTATTTGTTTACTACATAGGTATTCTTTAGAAACTATTATATCAAGCACCAAGCCTTAAGCAAACACTAGTTCTTGCCTTCATTCTCTGATTGTCAGTTATTAATTGAAAACACTAGAGTTTTAGTTTGACATACAGTCATTTCCAGACACGAACTGTGCGGTTTGATTTCTTTTGATGAAAAGTTTTTGGGAAATGTCTTCTAATTAAAAATTTGCGATCCTTCAATCAATTCGAACAGGAACACTTTACTGCTGGAGTTAAGTATTACTATGATATGGAAATTCCACGATAAGCCATTGTCAATTCGTCATCGGTCCATTTTCACTTTGCATTCAAAACTTTTTCCATCTGTCCAAAACCCTGTAAAAAAGAATACATTATTTTTAATTGTAAACTGGGCACGTTTCCAATTAAGTAAAGTCCATTCATTTTATTAAGTTCCTTTTCTAAAAAACAGAAAGCAATAAACATTAAACAAACAGTCACAAAACGTGACCAAGCCAAGCAAAAAGGTTTATTTGTTTTCTGATAAGAGAGCAACATTTTTAT
Organism: Folsomia manolachei; assembly: GCA_036491905.1. NCBI lineage: Eukaryota > Metazoa > Arthropoda > Collembola > Entomobryomorpha > Isotomidae > Folsomia > Folsomia manolachei. The sequence goes on from JAAXNX010001011.1 coordinate 13,366, forward strand.
TTCATTTGTAATCTTTTCAATTTATTTTGGACAAGGTGTGCAAACAAGAGACCCTAGGAAATGAGGTACATCGCTCAGACAGACGGAGTTCAATATCACTTAATGCTTTCTCTGTTCAATTCCTGGTGTTTACTTCCCGTGAGGAAAACACAAAGTTATTGAATCAACACAACGGGTGTGTTTGTAATAATTGTGGATATACTAAATCCATCAAAGTAATTAACATTGTTTTCACAATCAGCGTGAATCTTAAAAAAAAATCAGAACGAATAAAATTTACGTTGAATCTCATGCATTAACCAAATATTACAAAGTACCGGTTGCGAGCATTACAGTAAATTAGTTACCAATGTGTTCGCCTCCTCAGCCTGTGACAGTTGAATGTTATCAGGTTTGTGGTTTTCGGCAGTGTTTTTCCCGAATTGCGTGTGGACCGATACTTGGACTTTTCCTCGAAGAGATGCTTATCCAATCCAATGTACTAAATTTTTTTGGGCTACACCACATTCTGTGAAATTGTCCTGCCACGTTTTATTTAGATTCCAAGTACTAAAAGAAAGTTCACTCAGACTACTGTTCAGTCCAACGAGGGCACTGCCGTGTCTCCAGTTCAGGTGTTTTATTCCATAGAGAAAGTAGCTCATCTCGCCTTACTTCCATGAATGAATCATGAGCGAGTGAGGAATGAGACCCTGCAAACGAAACCACGAAATTTTAATGCCTGAATACGAGAGCAGAGCAACAAATCCAACAACTTTGGACCATCATGTTGATGTTGCTCGGAAAAGACTGAGCCGGAGATGGAACTTTCTCTTCTTTTTCTCAGTTTACGGGTTTTCTCCACATTATGTGGCTGCGTACTGGTACATAGAAAATACAACTCAATCCTAGTTTAGCAGTCTATTTTTCTCTCCTGGATGAGGACAATTCTTAAAGAAATCGATTTCAGCTAACAAACTTCCAATAATACGTTATTAGTCCGGTTTAAATAAAAACTTGTATTTCAACAATTTTACGAATCTCTTCTTCCGATGCTGTGCATATATTTAACAAAGATCTGCCTCTCACATAAAATTGTCTTCCTTTATCTTATCCGAGTTCAAATTCTAAAATGCGGATAATGTGCCGACCTTGTTCGAGCAGGATCAGGGTAGAGAAAGGCAAACCGCTAAATGATGTCGTAAATTTAAACTGGAATGCCGAATACACAAATGAGGTCACTTCTAATAAGAGCTCTTTTCTACCCTACAAAACAATATTCATTAGATAACATTATGCCTCCTCCTAAAGAAAATAAAATTCAGAGTAAAATTCAGAGTAAAACATGGAGGAATGCGGGATCTGGCTCAGTTCTAAATTCATTCAGTGCCTTACACTGTGTGGTAGGTCCATATAAAATGATCAATACCACAGTGCCAATGTTACCATACTATAACCATATCATGTGCAAATTAGTTGTATATCTGCAACTTTTTTGGCGCACTAGCCTTGGAAAACCGTAATTGTTATTACATTAGAAGACAATGGAGCATGATTTTTGTATTTACTATATCCGTATCGAATTGTACTCTAAGTTTCGTTTTGTTTCCCAGCGTTATGGAAAAAGTTGGAGAAAGTTGTCATTGAAATGGAGTTTTTAAACGAAAGCTGCAGTTTCAAGTGGATTATTATTTTTCAATGTTTTCATATGGAGCTATTTGATATGAATTGTCGGGGACCCAACATTCCATCGTTCATTCCATCTGCAACCATCGTGGCCATCAGTATCAAATTACCAAAAGGACTCGCCCCAGGCATAGACAATTGAAAATTGAAATGGGATGACTTCTTTGTTTTTTATATCTAGACCAAAAAGTCCAATTGCATCTGATTTTTTTCAAAATAATAGCTTTATCCACTTTTTAAGTTCCAATTTCATGTTACTACTTAGCAGCTGGCAGGGTCCCTGTGTTTTACGACAAACTTTAGGAATGAAGCTGAATGCAGAAGAAACCCAAAACACAGATAACCACACAGCTATTCTGTTCAACTCTTTATTTATTTATTTCTGGAATAGCATACTTTATAAATTGTGGATTTTATGCCAAGTGCGAGAGATGTGTAGGAATTTTTCATGTTCAATTTGGACTATCGAATCCAGATTATTGACCTACCACGCTTATCCCTGCTTGAGTTTCCTAGTTTCCGAGCTTTGCTGGATTATAGATTAACTCGTTCGTGCGAAAACATTATTATTTTGTCGATTCCGTGTTCTGGTCGAGTAAGTAACGAAAACTTACAGCTTTTTATACACTTTACTGAGGAAAGTAAGGAAAATTTGGAAACCACAAATTGTCAATTGTCTGTAGTTTTTGGCCAATTTAGTGTTTTCCTTGAAGTTCCGTAAACTTTTCAAGCGGTATCTCTAATTTCAAGTAAACGGAAATAAGTTAAAACAAAGTTATAAAATTGTACTTATATAATGATTTTGAATATCGAGGATATTCAGTCCAATGCGAGTGCTAAATTACCTTCCTTTGAAAATCATCATGCAACTGTAATTTCAAACAATGCTTGCTAAAGATCCTTCAATATCACCGTTGAGCTAAAACCAATTTCTTGTAAGTGGATAATTTATTGTCGGTTGAAAACTAAACATGTTTGTAAAGATTGCCGATTTGTCTCATTTTCCAAGTTATGTTTGCAATTTACAAATTTTGATCAAAAAAATATGGCAAGGGGCGTAATTTAAAACAAATAAATTATAACGGAGAATGTAATTTTGGCTTCGATGCCATTGAAGGGCATCGCTTGGGAGTTTGAAACCCTCTAATTCCGCTTTATTTTTCAATCAATTATTCAATTATTTTTCATTCGTCATAAACTAAGTGTGCAATCAACAATTAATATTCAATCAAATAAGTTTACACAAATCGTCTAAAATTGGTCAGGGTTGCCATCTCTAAAATAATTTCTCTAATCATTTGACTTTCACCACATTCGGAATTTATGATTAAAAGTAAATTATGTGTGCAAAATTTGAAATCGACCACAGAAGCTTGTCAAAATGACACACCACCACCCGTCCATTTTACAAATTTAACATGTATGCAACATTAATTATGCATTTTGTAATTTCACTTTCTAAACTTTCCATTCCAATTTATAACCTGTATAACCCGCATCTTACTCACGTTTGCATTTTTTTGGTTTCTTTGACCATGTTACCAAATTCGAAATCCTTCGTGTGCAGAGTAGGAATAGTAGGATATCAGAAGGATAACCTACATTACTAAAGCATAAATCATACAAAAGGGATCCAAACCGGAGTAATCTCTTTCTTGAATGGATGATTCCTTTACTTTCTCCCCGTGAAGGTACTGATGAGCCAGAGTTCATTCCCAGTTTTACGCGGAGAAACGATGCGAAAAGTTTGAAGGTGAAGTGGAGGAATGGAACTAATTGGAAAAGTTAATGGGGCATATTACTGACTTATTACAGCAGACCTTATTTCGTGTTCTTTTAGAGAATTATGAGGAATCCTTCTGGTCGGGTAATAGCTCGGAATCATACCAACTTCTTTATGGGCTACATCTGCCTCCTATGATGTGGCTCAATTTCATTTCGATTTGCAAACTAATTAATCGCCTTCACTTTAATTCCGTTGATCGGCATAAGGAATTATCCTGTGAGCATTTTTTACTAAAATATAAACTGGTTCGGTTCTATGCTTATGGATTTGAAAAAAATATTTGTTGTTTTCTAGATGTTTTCTTGTGGAATGAAAAAACTCCATGCAGTAAACTTGGTTCTTAGCGATTGTGGAGATGACCGCTCTAGTTTTGGTTCGTGGTTGTTGGTTGGCTGAAGTCATGGTAGTTTGCAAATCCTCTGGACTAATGTGGTCCAAGCTTTGATTTGTTACTTACTCAACTAAACCACGCCACGACCAGTAAATAAAATAAAATGTCAAATCTCACAAAAGAGAAACGTGTCAGGGATGCGGATGAAATTGTTTTCCGTTTGGTTTGTCTGATGGAATAGGATTTGTTCCGCAAATCTAATTCAGCCAAATGTTAGAAAACAGGACAACGAGGACGAGAGGTGAATTGGCAATTTCAATTTCATTCCGAGAGAAAACTAAAATAGCCACTCCATTGTTATGTTAGAGCTTCCCATCAAAATCTGTTTACCCAACCTAAGTCTTGGAATGGGGTTGAATTTTAACTGGCAATTTTTGACATGACGTTCTCTTAGATTAATTAACATATTTCCAAGAAATCTATCATCACGTCACTTTAAATTCAAAGAAAGACGTCAGATATGTGGCGTACAGGAAAAGAAAAGTTCACTCACTCAAACCAACGAGAACGACAGTTTCATAAATAAAGATTGTTTTGGATCACATTGCATTAATTTTATTATACGAGGTTTGTGTCAAGACTGCATATAAAATACTTCAAACTCTGAATGTCACTTTGGTATCAAAAATATGCCTTTGCAAAACTTCTCATTCTTCAACCTTTTGTCGGGAACAGGGTCGCGGAACTTGTAGGAGAAAGTTTAAGAATTAGACAAAAAAACACTAAACCAAACAAAGATCAAATTCACTGTATTTCTCCATTTTTTTATTAAATGCTAGCCACCCACTGCTAATCCCATTACAGACATTCTTCAGACTTTCTCTTTCACATCTCCCACATATCAGCCCCACTTACATATAACAGCAAAGTTTGAAAAAAGTTTGTCCCAATTCCTCTTCATGACAGGAGAATGAATGGCATGGATTGAGTGGAATACTATTAGTATTAGTTGTGGAAAAAGTATGGAAAAGTGGAGTAAGTTATCATCTTTTCTATTCTTTATTACTGAGGTGAAAGTGAGGGCGGATAAAAGGAATTCTTTTGCTCTGGCGTGACAAACATGACAAGTACGACATGTACCACGACCAACATTGCTAAGTTTTCTTTGGTTCTTGTGGAAAATGAGATGTTTGTTAAAAAAATTGATCAGGCAAAGTGTTGGTTGGGGTATGTATGTTGTTTGATACGAGTTGTATTTCGTATGATGCTGGGATTGTAGGATCTGTGTAATAACTTGTTTCTTTATTAAATGGGATTACTTTGACTTTCTCCTCATAAAATAAGAGACAGAGAAAAAAGTATAGGGAAGAAATTGCAAGACGGAAATTGTTGGCCAAAAGTTTGTGGCGTTTACTTCCGGGTGTCGGCTCTGGCTCGTTTTCTATGAAGTTCATAGCATAGCATGAACAATTTATGACGCTAGCAGTCTTGGAAAACCCTTTTGTACAAAGACTACTTATAATAAAAGTATTTATATCGGACCCCATACATCGGAATGAATAGTAGAAAAAATAAATCCTTAGTTTTTTGTGTCTTTCAAAATGAAAGTTCAGAATTTATTAAAATGTGTTTCATCTGGGACTACAGGAAATTCGGTTATTCTAGTTTTAAATCAATTGAAAACATCGTGACATCCAATTTTATTTTGATTGGAGTGTTGTACGAATACAACGACATAAGATATTGTGTAGAAATCTATTTTTTCTGTATTCTTTCTAGATGTAACCATTATCCTGTCAGAGTTGTCCCCCTAAAAAAGATATTTATATTTATAAGATACTTCACAGGTATGTGTATCATACAAAAGATAATATTACCTCGCCCTTCTAGCGACTCAGACTCGAGTTGATTTGCGACTTGAACCAGCGACTGGCCGCTTTCCTTCTTGGTTAGCGTCTTCTTCCTGTGTAATTAAAAAATAAGTATTTAAAAGTGTAATAAAAAAGCAATTGAACCATACCTTATTCATGGTGCTCAGGAACTTTTTCATTTCTTTATCGCAGTTCGTAAGATTTGATTTTGGCTCCCAAGTTGCCTTATCTCGGGAATAGCCGACCCATTTGACAAGAAATTTTTGCAATCCATTCCTTTGCCGTACATCTAAAATGCTCTCAACCTAAAGGTTAACATAAACAAGATTGCATACTGTACTATCAGGAAGACTAAGGCCGACAGTCACTAAAAAACTGTTGCCAGAAACGTAAATTATATTCCGAATAAAAATATCTGAAGGAAAATTAACCCCGCCGTTAGGAATCGATCGAACCCGAGATAGCTCGTTAGTGGCGAATTACAAATAGGTTGTCCCTATGTTAGAAGGGATCGTTTTGCAACTTTTTCTTAGTAAATTTCTCATTTTCTTACGTCATATTCTTTTTCCCCTTTCTTTGCTTGGCTGCCGTTAGTCTGCGGTTTCCTTCCCTTCGATCCACCTTTCCTACCTCCGGCGACCTTTGCCTTTTTAGCCGACGGCTGTCGGACTTGTTCCTGTTTCGACCTTTTTGCGGAGGCCACCTTCGCCGTTAGCCTTGTACTCTCCCTTCGGGGTGACATTTCAACTTTAATTCTCCGCTAATTCCGCTATGAAACTTATTCAAGGAATAAGAGGAAAACTGAAAACTTTGAAGTTGAAGACGGTACAACGGGGGAAAGGAAGTGCCAGCATAAATGGTTTAAAAAAAAGCCTGCCGCGCCCTCCATATTTGTGTCTTACAGTACCCTATGGTTCATGAATGCTATATTAGAGCCTCTAATATTTAGAGCGCAGCGGTTTCTTTCATGCGACGCCTGTCATGAAAATGTATTCCTCAAGATTTTTGTAAAACACCGACTAATCCATAAGAATATACCAACAAAATTAGCTCCAACCAAACTGGTGTTCAACAGTTTTCAAAGGTCAAGAGGAAGGCTCATAAACCGAACCTAGCGATTTCCTGTGTGCACTAAAAAAAGATTGGGATAGGCCGGTTATTCACACTTGCAAGTCGCTCATTTTTTTAATACGCCTCCGACAGGTTCTTTCCAGGTCATATCGTTTTCGAATTTTTGACCCTCGCCTTTGCCCTAAGGTTAACATCAATCATGGAGACGGCTGTATCACCTACATCATTTTCTGATTGACATAATTTATGAATGTCCCTTACGTTTTACACCTCCGTGACCGTTTGACCGCATGTGGCCCAACTTTCTACCAAACCTCTTGAACATTGGCCAACCTGTTCTCGATCATGAACGGACAGACGGACATAACAACCTTTTAAAGGGTGGAAGGCGATTTCAAGATCAGCATGAAGGCAAAACCTACTGATAAGAATTAAAAATGTTGCCTGTCTCTTTGTTTATCACAGCTCAGTTAACTGTGAGACGAGGCGGGACTGAAGGAATAGCAATCAACATTTTGTTAGGATAAACTCCTCGTGGCAAAAGAAAAGTTTACAGTTCTAATTTTAATTCAATAATAATTGCAAATTCCAACTATTGGTGGTGTGATAATGATATCCACCACCACGACTGTGCCGAATTCAAAAGCTGTGGTGCCTCAAAAAAAGGTAACAAGTCAAGTGCAATTA